>LBFL01010333.1:0-19118 GCA_000988845.1 Hypochthonius rufulus
GGTTTTAAGTCCCTCATTATTATTCAATTTTATCAAAAAATATATTACTTTTAAAATAATTCATCAAATATTTTAAGTAAACGATTAATAATACATTTAATAATTAATTAAATTCGATTATGAATAATCATTGCGAAAATATATGAAAATCATTCTTATTTTGCTAATCCACAAACATAATCGATGGTAAAACAATTTTAATAGTGGAAATATTCATATTTTTCCAATTTATACAGTAATTACTCGATTTTCTTTTATGCGATTTTCTTAAATTTCCATTTTCTTCACTGATTTGCCCCTCCCTCTAACAGCATGTATAATACTAAAATTATTAGATTTTCTGAAATATGATTTAAATAATCATTCGCATGTATAATAATTTTTTAAATTTTCGATTCGTAAAAACGAAAACGATCATCGTACGTTTAGTTTTCAATTTTTAGGGAAAATGGTAACTCTAATATAAATTACCATAAAAATATATTACATTTAAGTATTGATCAAAGAATAATAACACCATAATCAACACCATAATCGATACTTTTATTATTTTTTATTACAGTGCAAAAACATGTTAATAACAATTGCAATACTTTTTCTGTCATAATATACTTTGACTTTGATTTTTTGGTATTAATTTTTTTTTCAAATAAATATTTAAAGAAATTTTAATGATAAATTCAATGTAAAACATATCATCGCAATTTCATTGAGAAAAATATATTATTATAAAGAACCAAATTATTTCTAAAATAAAAAATGTTATGTTTTAATTGTGTTTCGATGATTCGTCCCTTTGTTTTAGACTTACCTTATAATATTGATAATATAACTGCCAAATTATAAGTGTAAATTTAAAGCATTCGGTTAACTTAAATTTCAAACACCGTATGAACATAACATCCTCCCTAAGCCCGTCCTGAAATAGTTATTAACATGCAGTGCTAAATTATGAGTGATTAGTTATAGATTAAGTTTATAATTATTAATTTCATGAAATTCGTAGTCAAATACATTTGATAACATTGTATTAAATGAGAGCATATGACACCACTTAAGGCTACAATCACTTAAATGTATAAAACATGTTTACTTTTTTAATTTTTTAACATCAGTATCCTCACTTTTATCATCATCATCGTCGATCTTCCGTTTCGTACCAATAGATTCATCCTCATAAATGACAATGGGACTGTCATCAGCTTCTAAATCACTATCAATTACATCGATCACATCAATTCCATCGCCACTCTCATCGATAGTCTCATTTCGTGTATTGTCACTCGAATCATTCAATTGTATTACATTTTCATTTAAATTTTGTTCGACTCTCTCAACACTCTTATCACTCACGACATTTTCATTTTCCAATTCTTTTTCAGTGGTATCATCACTTTTTCCGGTATTTTCAATAGATTTTTCAATAGATTTTTTCTCCTCTAATATAAGCATTTTAAAAAATAGACCGTCATTTTCATTTTTCTCAATTCTCATATCTTTAAGTGTAATGATCATCTTTTGATTCTGATGATCATCATCCACACGGAGTCGCGTTTTGTCCTCAACTGATGGAAATGACGACAAAAATTTTTGCTTATGACGTTCAGTTTCAGCGGCATCATCATCATCATCATCGTCAATCGCATATATCGCAGTCGCGAGTCCATCGATTGTCACGAAAGGACATACAAAATGCAGTTTATTTAATAGGATTTGTTCGACGAAATCACCGATTGACGTTTCGCTGAGTGAACACGTGATTTCGATGTGAGGAATTCGCTCACTGCACACGAGACAATGGGGATTCGCTTTCTCCAAATTATATGCTGATATAAGATTACTCTTTGTGCCGACTTTACTAAGATAAATGTGTTTACATCCGGCTTTATACAAACGTACGGATTCTTCTAATGGAATGTTCGGATTATCGGGAATTAACTTCAATATTCGTAACGTTTGTAGTACAATTAAACCCCCGATAATGGAATTTGTCGATGAAATCGCGGGTACGATATTTCCCGCCATTTGTTTCACGTCGAATTTGGATTTACGGGAAATGCCGAAACAATGAGATCTTAGATTAGAAACTGCAGTTACAAAATTAAGAGCCGAATCATCGTCTTTATCCCAAATAAGATATTCATCATCAGTCAAACGCTTCTTAAGTTCGGCGATACTGTCAAAGAACACGTCGAGACATTCCTTAAGTGACCATAATCTTTGATCTTTAAGGTCAATATTAGTAATTGACCCGTTATGTTCTTTAGTATTACTGCTGCATTCACGAACACTGAGATCGATAACATTACCATTGACGTCCTCGAAGATGAGTGGTGTCGGACGGCGCCGATTCTCCCACAGTTTGTCCATACTCAACAGATATTCAATGTCAGTATGAAATAACTTTTCGAACAACAATTGTGCGTCATAACTGTTGCGATCGGCCCATTCACGTGTCGATGCCGCTCGTGTTTGTGTTTCATTATCTAAATCAATAATTATGATTTCAATAAATATCAAAGGGATTACTCCGAACCTTTAGTAAGTGCCGCATTCGCGTGTAATTCGGGATCATTCATATCGGGACTGACATCATTGTCGGGATCATTCTCCCCGAACAGCTGTGCAAACAGATGCTTCCCCCAAACGATGCAATGAATTGGTAGTGACGGCGTGTTTCTGATGGTACATGATGCGTATGTTTTTCCATCTGAACGTGGACCTTCGCACTCATAGCATTGAGAGACGTCCCTTTTGATTGTGTACACCGCCCCCAAATAACCCTCTGAACCCGACTCTATCAGTGGCACGTCCGCGGCTAAACACATCCGATTCACGTGACTTCGCGCTGCACGATTGTCGAGTGCATTAATGACAATAGTAAAACTCTTGAAAAAATCGACATTAAAAGACGAGTGTTGAATAGAGTTGTGAATCGGCGTAACGGTAATGTCATTAGGATTATGCGCAAAATTTTCAACCGATACTTTCGCTGCGATTTCCGATTTACTCTTTCCGATGTGTGTTTTGTTAAACAGGAATTGACGATTCAAATTCGATACGTCAATTGTGTCCAAATCAATGACAGTGATGTTTGTAAATCCCGTTAAAAGCAAATTCTTCATCACCTCACATCCGATGCCACCGGCGCCGACCAATAGAATCTTCGCGTTCGTGACACGTGCCGCGGTGACATCGTCCATTAATTCACGTAAAAGTGTTAATGGTGCTGCCGTTTCGATTTCCATTGTTTTGAATGCGTTTGACACACGTTTTTGCTTATCGAATACGACAGAACCTTATAATACAATGGCGCTCATTGTTACACATAAAAATGTTTAGGTATGAATACGGCAATTTAATTATTTCTTTATTTAAATATTTTATTCTTTTTAATCAATTAATGCATACAATCGTTTAGCAGAAAATAATTTATTGAATTAAATCAATTATAATTGCGTTTAATATAAATGATATTTTAAAGATTATTAAATATTTTAATGAAATCAAAAAGTGCTTATAATTTAACGCACACCTATAAATATACATTTGATACTCATTGCATTGAAATTACATAAAAAATAATAAATTTATTTTGTAGCAGAATATTATCGAATAATTTTCTATAATTTTATCTCTAAAGTAAAACGTTTGTCTTAAATGGCGAAATATCAATTAATTTAAATAATTTAATGTGAAATTAATTAAATTTGAATTTTAGAAAAAATATTAAACATAAATTACGTTTGTGGTTTGTTATTCCCGCCTCAAAGAGGCAAATAAATCTTCTCAATTGTAACATTAACAATTTATTGCATAATGATACAATTATCACCCCTCAAAACATAATTTATGAATAAATTTATTCAATGGATGCGCACATTTTCTCCATTAACTCACATATATTAATAACCGGTATTTTTATTTAATTTAACACTTATTATTGTATAAATTCAATTAAATCGTTATTAAATGACAATTTTCATTTACAGATTAACGCATTCGGTTAATGCAATCATTGCATTGCGTGACGATCATCAATAAATTAATTCTTTTAATTGGAATTGAACTGAATTTTATTGATATTTAAATTGTATTTATTTACAAATTTCATTAATATAAGTCCATTACCATTACGATCGTCACCATTGCAATGTCTGATCCTGAAGATGATTTCATGTGTGATGATGAAGATTATGATCTCGTGAGTCATGAAATACATGATTAATCAATATGAATAACTGATTCAATTGCATTGTAACACAACAATAGGAGTATTCAGAGGATAGTAATTCAGAGCCGGATGTTGATCTTGAAAATCAATATTACAATTCAAAGGCATTGAAAGAGGATGATCCGCGCGGAGCATTACAGAGCTTTCAGAAGGTTTTGGACCTCGAAAATGGGGAAAAAGGAGAATGGGGATTTAAGGCACTCAAACAGATGATTAAAATTAATTTTAAATTGGTATGTGATGCGGGAATGTGTTGATACTCATGTTGATACTCATGTTGTTTGTCATGTTAAAGGGCAATTATCAGGATATGATGAATCGGTATAAACAGCTGCTGACATATATCAAAAATGCGGTGACACGAAATTACTCGGAAAAGTCAATCAATTCAATTCTCGATTATATTTCCACATCAAAACAGGTATGACATTCCCGCGTTTATGTATATTCATATTAATTTATGCTGTTTTTAGATGGAACTGTTACAAGAGTTTTACGAGACGACTCTTGATGCACTTAAAGATGCCAAAAATGATCGGCTGTGGTTTAAGACTAATACTAAATTAGGAAAATTATATTACGATAGAAATGAGTTTACGAAATTAGCGAAAATATTGAAACAATTACATCAGTCGTGTCAAACCGATGATGGGTCTGATGACCTTAAGAAAGGAACTCAATTACTAGAAATATATGCTTTAGAGATACAAATGTATACGGCACAAAAAAATAACAAAAAATTAAAGGTATTTCAATGATTTATGGGATTTCAATGATTTATATAATTAATTATTTATTTATTTGTTTAGAAATTGTATGAACAGTCTCTTCATATAAAATCTGCGATTCCCCATCCTTTAATTATGGGAGTTATTAGAGGTATGAGAATATTAATTAAATGTTTTTAAATTTATGAAATATAAATGAATTCATAGAATGCGGTGGCAAAATGCACCTCCGAGAGGGTGAATACGAAAAGGCACACACAGATTTTTTTGAAGCGTTTAAGAATTATGATGAATCGGGAAGTCCCCGAAGAACGACATGTCTCAAGTATCTCGTCTTAGCGAATATGTTAATGAAGTCGGGCATTAACCCCTTCGACTCTCAAGAGGCTAAACCATACAAAAATGACCCCGAAATATTAGCGATGACCAATCTCGTGATGGCGTATCAAAACAACGATATCAATGATTTCGAAAAGATTCTTAAGACTAATCGAAGAACAATTATGGACGATCCATTTATTAAGGAACATATTGAAGGTACAGGTTAATTAAGAAATATTTTTTATTGTATTATTTGATATTACAGATTTGCTTAGAAACATCCGGACTCAGGTGCTTATCAAATTGATAAAGCCCTACACGAGGATTCACATACCATTTATTTCTAAGGTACGAAACAATGCATTTACGTGCTTATGTTATTTGACATTTCTTTAAGGAACTGAATATCGACGTTACTGATGTTGAGAATCTGCTCGTTGCATGCATTCTCGATAAGTATGACATGATTGTGCTTACTTTTACTTAATTAATTGCATTGCAGTACAATTCAGGGGAGAATTGATCAGGTGAATCAAGTGTTGGAATTAAATAAAGGAACACAAAGTGCTGTTCGATACAATGCACTGGACAAATGGACATCTCAGTTATCATCTCTTCATGCCACTGTCATAAATAAAATGGCATAACATGTGATTATATTAATTTACTAATAAAATACTTTACTTTATTTAATAAATGGAAAGTTAAATTTATATAAATTTTTTCTGATACGATTTGAGATAAAAATATATAAAACCATAATACGCTTTAAATTGATTATATTGTTTATGATTCTTAATTTAGTCATTTGTTCTTTAAACAAATTTCACTGTAAATGATGTTACCATTAATTTGAATATATTCAATTGTATTCAGATGAATGTGGCAGAAGTGCAAAATCCATTTAATTAAAATTTGTTAAATTAGGGATACAATTGATGTAGAGAATGAAAGACTAGAGAATCAACAATATACTTAAGAACAATATTTAAAATTTCAATATATAAATTATCTCATTTAAACGGAGTATTTTTGGCACGACTATGCGCGTAACAAATACATAAGCGTACATGAATAAAGTGCCTATTTAATTCAAATATATACTTTACAATTCAGTTGATTATCACTTAATTCACAATTGACTCGCATCACGATCGATGTACTCCGGTACTTGACCAATCAATGGATCAGATGTCCAATAATAATACGGCGGACCCCCGCTAAAGCAATATTTATGTTGAAGAATACGATCGCCATCGACATAATACATCATATAAAAATTGCACATCTCATCGTCTCCGGTCGATCCAATACTAACTGTATGTTTCAGGTAATTGTTCATTGTGCATCGCGCAGCCATTACATCGCCATATTTGATTGTTAAGTTTTGTACGGTCGGATAAAACATCTTTATATAGAAATATGTGATATAATAATGTATTTAATTTAATTTAAATTCAAATAAAATGCAAATATACCTGAGGTTTTTGAGGGTTGTGTTTCCCCACCAAATCCCACTTTCCTTGGGGTGTGATTCTATATCCGGACACCGCAACACCGAGTTTATGAGTGTGGGTCCTGAATGCGAACGGATGAAGTGTAATCTCTTCTTTGATCATACATGACGTTTCCATATGTTCTAAATTAAGATTCAATTATAAAAAATGTTTCACTATGAATATATACAAATATTGAATATTTTTTAATTAATCTTAAGGAACTTTACGAATTCTAAAATAATATTAGAAATATACAGTAAAATGGACAGGGATGCCCTAAATAAAGTATCCCCATATTTACATCAAGTTTTAATATGGGGATACTTAATTTAGTGCTACTCTATACATGCAATGCAATGAGAGTAAACATAAACTATGATCTTCATTTGAATGTTACAGAGTATTAAATGACATACCAATGCTTTTTGGTGGTATCATTCCGCCCGTTCCCAAAAGTAAAACTCCGGAGCGTTTCGTAACCCTAAAAAGTTATCAGTGATAAAAATTCTCCATGAAAAAGTGAATATATTACTTGTTTGTGTTTCCCGGTAATAGAGATAATTTGACACCCGAATTGTCTGTTGCACCGTCTAAAATTAAATTTAATATTTTCATTTTTTTCAATAATACAATATATATGATTACTATAATATAGTCACTCACTCAAAAACTTGTCGACTTTAGCGTAATGCACCTGAAGAACCAAGTAATATACTTCAGTACCTTCACCAATTTTAAATCCGACACCTAAAAATATGTTTAAATTAAATTTTCAAAATACAACAATAATTTAATATAATTATTATTTAATAATACAATAATAATTATATTAAATTATTATTGTATTATTAATTAATTACCCTGCGGGAGGTGAAGTGCGGGTGCGTCCATTGCCCACGCATACACTATTTGAGATCCGCTATTACATGGCGGAGCGGTTCTAAATTCAGATCTTCCGGAGTGTGACATTTCACCACATTCCCACACGGCTCTTGGAGTGTCCCTTTCGTGGTATCCCGGAATTTCACATCCATAAATTAATATATGATGTGCTGTATTCATTGTAGCATTTGGGGTGAACTCAACTGTTGGCAATTGTAATGAAAAAAATTACTTGTAAATTCTGACATATAATTAATGGTGGTAATTAATATTGTATTAAATTTTAGAGTGTGATATTTAAATGCATACATATGTATGCATATATATATGTATGTATGTATTGGAAATGCACATCTGGACGTATGGAAAAATGATATTTTTAAAGGAATTAATTTTTATATTTACCAATATATTGATATTCATTTCTGGGCATTTTAAACGCTGTACAGAGATATGTGTCTTTCTGTAAACAATTAAATTATTGTAATTAAAAATATACATAATTATTTAGCTAAAAAATAGTGATATTTTTCATACAAAACAACTAACTTTATGCATACTCTTACGTAACTAAATATACATACATCTATATACATCTGTTTAATCTAAATTTTAATATGCATTATTACAATTCAATTGAATTAAAGTGATTATTTAACATTATTTCCTCCGCGATAATTATTTATGAGCATACAATTGATACGCAAACAGCACTAATCTATATGTGTACATTTAAATGAGTATTAATCTCAAATAACCTCTTAATAATGAAATCCTTGAGTTTCACATTTTCATTGAATTATAAGATCATTATTATTCATAAGAGAAAAAACTGAAATAAAATGGAATACCATTGAATTACTTTTATAATAAAATTCACGCTCTGCTTATTTAAACTCATAATTATCTTTAAATATTTCAAATCTTTAATTTATATGATACTACGAAATATGGTGAAAGAACACCTCAAGTAATGCAAAAATTTTATTTACCGCTAAAAAATCAATATTTTAATTGAAAAATTTCTCTTTTTGATTAATAAAAATTCCATTTAAAGATTATCATATTTGTTCTTTACATACAAACTATTACTTTGAAATGACATTTCACATTAATTATCAGTATTATATACTTAAAAATGTTTAAACCAAAACCTATTAAATGGGAATTAACACAACAGTAATGTACTGTAATGTACTGTAATGTCCATACCTGTGTCGGTTGAACATCGGGCATAAGCATCGGGAATTTGATAGTCTCTTCATTGGCTTTGGAAAGTGTCACTGATACTAACAGTGACAAAAGCACTAAACAATTCTTCATCTTAACGCGAATGTTCATCAAATCCATAATGACAATCGTCAAAATGAAAAGAAAAAAATAGATTAAATCTTAAGGAACCATATGTGGAATGAGTGTGAATGTGAAGTTTGAGTATAACACTATTGCAACAGTCTATGGTCGACCGATCGATGCTACTCTAACGAAAGGTTGAAAAAGTTGCTATGCGACTGTGAGAGTTGACGTAGTTGTGTGGGGTGTGGTTTAGATACAGGAAATTCTGCAGTAATTTACATATTCTTCAACGTAAACTATCATTTCTTTTTATTTCTTTTTCAATAAACGATTTTTCATATTTTTTTGTATTTTGAATATTGAATATTATTTTTTATTTCTTAATTCTTCATTATAACCTCTAAAGGATATCCCAATGAATTAGAATTTTCCTATACTTTTGGGAATTGTCAGGTTTTACTGTATATCCATTAATAAAAAATCATTTCCACAATGCTATGAATGATATCATAGGGGAGAACAATTCCTGTGACAAAATCTCATCGCCGCATCACTGATTCGCAATGAATAAGAGAACGTACAATGCCTTAGGGCATGTATTTTCAACCATATAATAACAATTCAATTTAACATGTTAATTATAAGTATCAATTAAATAAGAATTTAAAATCCATTGACACGAGTTTTTGTTAATTAAAGTTTATACAAACAATTAACGATACATAAACTTCTCTATCGTAAACATATTGCGAACGGAAACTTATGTTCGCAAAAGTTTTTACGTTTTTATACGTGGAAATAACAATGATTTAATGATTCAGTTGTGAGGTTTATGTTATAGAGAATATTTACATTAGAGGGGGTTTATGCTAGAGGGGGTTTACATTAGAGGAGGTTTACGTTAGAGTGATTTATGTGTATGCTCTTATTATTTGAAAAGCTTTATCCTTGACATGGAATTGAGTAAAATGCGCACGCATTTATATGAATAATCAAAAGTAAATTAAATGTGAGGGAAAACATCTCTGAAAGTTTTCCAATTTTATGATAATACCAAAAAACATATTTACTCTTTACTTTAAACCATTTATACATTATTGAGAAAAGAGTTTCGCGAAATCATTATAAACGCGTGTGGAGTTTAATGTGAATTAATGACTCGAAAAGTACATAAACGTGAGTTATGCTTTTGCAGAACATAATCCGCATGAAAATAAATATATTGAAAGTGTTGAATCGAATTGAGCTGAGGTATTAACGCATTTAACTCGAATGCGTATAGAATTACATAGTACTATAGAATCGGGTTTTTCTATATGTGAGGGTATTTGCAATGATAATACTGCGAATTGCAATATATGAAATGCCCTAACGAATCAACTGTTTACGCCAACAGTTAACTCGTTTTGTACTCCCACTTCTAGTGTAATGCAATAGCAGCGCCATCAAATGAAAGATGAATGCTAAACAATGAACTTCAATGGACGCTTCGGTAATGGTTGAGTCTGCGATTCGCTCCTAACATTTCATCGGTCTTTTCTCACTTTAAATGCCCGCATATGGATTCGAATCGTATGGGAAATGTTAAGCTTTTCAATTTAAGTTCAATTGAGGCGAAAGATGAGTATGATGAGGTATGTGTGAATTTATATTGAATTTAGCAGTTACAATATAATTTACATTATAATGCTACACAAAGGGCTGAGGCCATATGTGGCGATATCTGACCATAGATGACGCTTTTGTTGACCTTTAAAAGTTTCCATAAGTTTTGGATAATCACTTTTTAATTGAATCGCCCGTAATTATGCAGTTAAAGACCGTACCGTTTATTATTTGCATTTATAAAAAACATTTTTATGTATTATCAGTTTAAATGTCCTGTTTTTGTATACATTAATTAACAATAATTGTTTTCCACAGAATTAAGAAATGCTCTTTATAATTGTTTTGTATCTTTTGTGGCAGTGTAATATGAGCTTATGTCACATAAAATAGTGTATTTATTTTTAAAAAGTTATTATAAATGTAATTTAACACATGTGATACGCAATTCTGCGTTTTAAATACGCATAAACCTCTAACGTAAAATCCTCTCTATCGTAAACAAAAATTTCCGCCGCAATATAGTCACGTTAGAGGGGTTTAAGTGTATATATTTTAAAATTTAGTTAAACTAATATCATGTTTATGTTAAATGAACGGGTAACTTAATGCAAAAGACCATACCGTATGTGACCATAATTAATTTACTTTTAAATTGTAAAATTTTATTAATTACGATTAGAATTACAATTAATGTTAATGTATGTAAATTGTTATTACATAAATACCAGAAATTGGAGCGCTGTCATATGTTTGTCCAAAACATAATCGATGGTCATTCAGAGAAAGAAGCACATGACGAACTCATGTCCACGGTGTGTCGAAGTCCCGTCAGTCACGAAGAGGTTTGCATCGGTCTTTTGGTCTCAATACTCACGGACGCGTCCAATTCTCAACGGGTAATTACTTTTATCATTTGTATTTTTTATAATTTTATGCATTAATATTAAAAATTGTAAACTGCAGTATTACAGAGATCTCACTTATGTATCACGTGATGGGATGATAATCGTCATTAACCATTTAAATCAAATAGTAATTGATAAATATCCGAAAATGCACGATAATTCCCGAACACAGTTAATATGGATGATTCGTGAAATGATAAAGAACTCCATCAGTGGCATCGATACGGTGTGTCACAATCTGTTGCGGCAAATCGCGGGCGGAGACATATCCCCGAAAAACATTTATTTAGCGGAAACAATTCTTGACCTTTTAATTGAGCACCGCTCGTGGCTCGAGACTATCAATATATTAATTGCTACTGTTGTGTACACATATCTGCGATTAATTGATGATCACGGGAATCCTCTATATTCAAAACTCCGGCAGAAAGAAGTGGAATTTTGCGTTTCCCTTTTACGGGAAAAGTTTTCGGAATGTATCCCTATCGGTAGGGATTTGGTACGACTGCTGCAAAATGTCGCACGAATACCCGAATTTGAGAAGTTTTGGAGGGATCTTTTCACAAATCCCGGCTCTTTAAATCCAGGATTTACCGGTATTCATCAATTAATGTGCATACGAACATCGCGAAGGTTTTTGCAGTGCCGACTAACACCGGATATGGAAAAGAAAATTGTTTTTTTGACATCACAAGTAAAGTTCGGTCAACAAAAGCGGTATCAGGAATGGTTTCAGAAGATATACCTTTCGACACCCGAAAGTCAGACATTGCGATGTGATGTCATTCGGTTCATTTGCGGCGTCATTCATCCAACTAATGAAGTACTATGTTCTGATATAATTCCGCGATGGGCCATCATCGGATGGTTATTAACATCGTGTACATCAAATGTCGCGGCATCAAACGCTAAATTATCGCTTTTTTACGATTGGTTTTTCTATGATCACGAACGTGACAATATAATGAATATTGAACCTGCAATATTAGTGATGTTTCATTCGCTTCGTTCTCATCCCGCAATTACAGCGACACTCTTAGACTTTCTTTGCAGAGTAAGTTTTGAAAGTGTGTGACATAAACAATTGACATTTAATTATAATTACAATTATTCCAATAATTTAGATGTCGCAGAGCTTTTGCCCATCTTTAACGTCTCTAGTCAAAAGCGGCATTAGAACGTCATTGCAACAAATCGTGGAAAAAAGAGTTTTAGCGTATGTTTATTAATTAATATTAATTTATATACACTCATTATTCACTTTTTTATCTATTCACTTCTTTTAATTATTCACCTTTTTAAATGCATTTCCCAAACCCAAATCTATTGTGTGTATTATAAAAATTATTCACTTATTTTAATTATTCACTTTTTAAAACTATATTTTGCTGCCCGAAGAGTTAAAAAATCTGAATAATGAGTGTATAATAATATTAATTTATATATAAAAACTATTTAAAATAATTATTTTATTTACATTATTAGGAATTTGTCAGTTCTTTTTGATTCTCCAAAATTGGATCGTGAACTGAGGACGATGGTAAGAGATTCATTTCCCGAATTTTGTTCAATTTCCGAAGTATCAGTACCCTCAGGAAATAGTGAATCGTCTCATGTAAAAAATATGCCGGAAATTATGGTTGAAGATAATAATATAGCAGTGAACCATACTAATAACAACAATATTATTAATAATACTAATAATGTGTTAGACAATGCAAAGTTTAGTGATGATGATGATGATTCGACGATAAAAAACAAATCAAAGAAAAGTAAAGGAAATTCCCGAATCAAAAATGATATCAAAAATGATATTTATACAGATAAAAGTAATGATTTTCAAGCATCACGATCCTCCACTTATCCTCTCCCAAAAATTGATTTAAAAGCTCATATTGAACAGTACAACAGTCAAGAGGTTCGTAATTATCTCCTCGAATTGAACAACGAAAAGTATGTAAAGATATATCATCGTTAATCATTGTTTAAGTATTCTTTGATTTTTCAGAGATAATGAAAATCGCTGCGAAATAATGGAAAAGTTATTGCAGACAGTGATGCAAGAAGATGATAATGATCAGGATAATTTATCGAATTTAGTATTGTGTTTGTTATTCATTTTACATGATGAACTCAATAGGAAAGTGTTTCCCGACACAACAATAGATGACGAAGCATTAGAGGATTCAATTGGTACAGCACTGTTCGTCATGTTTCGCAATTTATGTCAAACGGCTGAAGAGGACCCGAATCGGATTCCATTGTTGAATGTATTGGCAGAAATGGGCACGAATCACACAAGAATAGGATATTTATTACTGTACTATTTAAAGGCGAGTAAAGCATTGTACAATCGTATGTCGGCGTATCGGGAGTATGCAAAAACCGTGGGAAAAGATTTAACTGCGTGTCTTCTCAGTGATCTAAGGTCGTGTCAGGATGATGATGTTAAAATGTTTTGTTATATCATACCAGAAACATATGCACAATTTCCAAATATTACAATTGGAAATGCCGAACTTTTAAATATGATAGTGTCGTGCATCGATTCATCGCAATTACAAGATTTAGTGTCGCAAATTTTACAGGGAAATATGAGAATGTTTCGAAAGGATTCAATGGTATCGATATTAAGTAAGTTATGCAATTGGTGTATGAATTAAATTAAAATCTTTATTTAGACATTTGATATCACTCATAAAATCTTCGCAAAAGACTTGTATCAAAAGTGTAGTTTAAAAATATTGAAGAAATATTTGTAATTATAATTAACCAAAAAAAATTATTTTAATTTCTAAAAACAGATGCGAGTTTAGAATGGGAAACTTTTGAACAGTATTGTTTATGGCAATTAATTGCTGCTCATAACATCCCAATTGATCATGTGATTTCGATTCTCCCGAAATTGGAATATAATGGTAATACCTTTGTTAATGTGAGAATAAACTTAATTCTATTTAATTTATTACAGTACATTCAGAACCATTAACAAATATTCTTCTTATGCTTCAAAGAGAATCACCATCAGCAAATTTAGTGAAACATATACTCAGTCGTGAGGCAAAAACAAATGATTTTTTTGTTGTTTCTGTATTAAGCATATGGACACAGAATCACGCGGAAAAATTATCGGAACTGATAAATTCATATCTATCGTCAAAAGTAAATTCTCCCGCAAAAAATAGAAAACGGTAATTAACATTATTATTATTTTTGTAATATTTTCATTAATTGCGATGTCTTTTCCTTTAAGAAATGCTAATAATAAAGTACAGTCGAGTTCTAACATCGAACTAATTTTGGCACATTTGGACCAATTGCGGCAGAAAATGAAACAATTAGCATGTGAGATGATTAATCCTAAGAAATCTTTAGTTATACTTTATGCAGAATCAGTTTTGAATAATTTAATTAATTAATTTATCATTATTTAGTCTTTAATAATGAGACGATTCAAAAGTGTCTCACGCAAATCCAAGCGATAGCATCGGATTCACAAAAGACACGATACAGTGATTTATTGGCATTAGCGGAAGATAATGATCCGAAACCACCGTCAAAGAGAGGAAAAAATGCAAAAGGAAAGGGGAGAATTGTACATTCGAATGCTAATAATGATTCGAATACTGAAAGTGATGCTTCAGAGGTGAGTTATGATTGATTTATTTTATTTAAATATTTTAATTTAATTTTTGATACAATGAAAATGGCATTATATTGTAATTATTAATTTTATAGGATGAATCACCACCAATAAAACAGACTAAACACGCGCAGACGAGAAAAAAGAGGAAAGCAGTTGTTGGGTCCGATAGTGATTAACAATACCATTAATACACACAAACAATATGTGTATTAATGATAAATTATTTGTACACATCTTTGCTATGAATATGTTCATATTTCATTTTCATATTTCAACGCTGTCATATACTAATGTAAAATTAAAATGCAAATTAATGTACAATATAATGATTATGTAAAGATTGAGGCACAATTCTTAGTTATTATAAACAAATTTTAAACAAATTTATTACGCTTTAAATATTAAATGAAATATTAATGTGTTAATTTTTGTNNNNTTAAAGGCGGTCGTTAAATATGCGTTAAAATTGTTCATTTAAGACGCTTTAAATGAAATATTTTCTATTTTATACATTTGATTTATTTTAAAGTGCGTTTTTCATTGAATTTTTAGAATAATTATTATAATAATAAATCGCGCGAATCAAAATGGTCGAAAATGTTTGCAACGATCATCGACCATTTTCAAATTGTGAGTTTACTTTTAATTATATTGTGTCATAAGCAACACTCGCATGCGCTTAAATCAATTAAAATGTAGTGAATACTCATAATAAAGTAAATCGGTGCGTTGCACTTTTGTTATGTTAAAAGTTACATTTATGAACCCAATTATTACCAATTTAATGCTATAGATTTTTAATTATTGACGAATAAGAAATGCGCCTCATTCTTTATAATACGATTAAAAATATTTTAGTTTTAATATTTGACCATAGGCAAATAGTATGTATGACCACCCGATTCCCCTTTATACCGAAATTCAGATTTTTTCGACCCTAAATCAATAGCAGGACAGTGGTTTCGATTGATAAACTGAGTTTGATACATCGTGGAACCATTAAATTTTCCCTGAGGATGAGAAAATTCAGCCTCAGATGACGTTCGAAATAAATTTCTTTTTCTGCGACTTAATTTACCCGCTGTTGACTTTCGAGGGACTGTCGATGATTCGCGTTCTCTTTTAGGCGAAACATCTTTGAAATACCTTTTGGATGTGGTATCAAAGTCCATATCCCCTTCAAACAGTTGCATTGTGCCATCATTTTTATGTTTCCTGTATTTTTGTGAATCGTTATACCGTTTACTCTCGATTCTGATTCTCGTCCCATTTTCTCGTTTTTCTTTAGCGCTTTTCTTTTCCTTCTCAAATGTTATTTTCTTACCCATCGATTCCTTCGGTCTGATATGTTGTGTCTGATGACCGTTGAGTATGCCCAATTCTTTGATATTATCGACATCACGCGTATAGATCCTTTTAGGTTCTTCTAAAGTAGCGATTGTCCAATTGGAAGTTTCTTCAACCGGTGAATGTATTTTCAAATGAGTTTTAACTGCTTTATGATCACTCTTATTTAAAGCACCATTACATTCTCCATTTCTCTGTACCGAACCATTTCCTCGTTTAGAGGAATCGCTTTTTTCTTTGCCTATAGTTTCATTAGGATCTTTGTGCTGTTTTGTCATGCGTTCTGATGAACGATCACTTTTATTGTCTTTTCTATTTTCTAATGATTTTGTTGATTCTTCACGATGTTCTCTTTGACTTTCCGATAGAGTCATTCGTTGCAATTCTGTACTTACATCGTCATCACGTCTGTTCGAATCGGTCTCAACTCGACTATTCTTACGTTTTCCTCCATTACTTTTAGATTCAACTTTAGGGAGTTTTATTTGAGCGACGGTCGAACAGCATAAGCTCTGTTTTTTGGCTGAATTATCATTTTCCGATTTTGCGGAACCATTGACAACGACAAAATTCTTATAACTCTCTTGATTTAAGCTTAAATAAGTGTTGGAATACCCCTCTCCCCCCGGTTTGAGACTAGTGCTTGGTCTGTGTTTCGATTTCTTCGTTTTCTGTTTATATTCTTTCGGCGAAAACCCATTCCTATTGACAGACCCGTAAGTGACCGGTTCCAATTCAGGTTTAGACGATGGTCGCATGACCGCCACATTCTTCAACAATTGATTTGCTGTTGCATCATAACTCGATTTAAAAGTCGTTTCTAAATTCATTGGTCCCTCACACCGTAAATTATCTTTTGGCTTAACTCTTAATGGGCGCGGCACAACCCAATTATTATTACTCATTTGATCGACATTCATATCGTAAATAGTTTTGGAACTCTTTTTACCCTCTAAATTATTAATTTCATTACTGCATATGCAGTGCAGCGATTCATTACTACAATGGTCAGGATTAATATGAGGCAAAAGTTGTTGAGAATCGTTGCGATATGTCTCTGTATATTGTTGAGTATATTGTTGAGTATTTTCTTTTACTTCTTCATTGTCACTGCCCTTTGTAAGTGACCGAATCTCGTCTTTAATCTGATCGGGCGATTGCTGTTGCCACTGTTTGCGACAATTTTCTCGAAGTTTATACGATTCCTCTTCACAAAAAGTACTTTTTTCAGTTTTGTTTTTGCAATCACTGTTATCATTAACTTCATTAATTGTCTTATTTAAGTTGGATTTATCATTATCACCGTCACACTGCTGCTGATCGCACCGATGCTCACTGAGAGAATGATACATAATGTTAGAAAAAACAAAATGTAAAATCTTCTAAATATAAAATGTATGAAATTACGTAAATGGCAGAGACTAAAGAGATATCATATCACGATATTTCAGGACACACAATGACTTTTTCTCTATTTCTACACACGCAAAGCTCACTTTACACGTAACGAATGTGACTAACGAATATGAAAGATTAACAGTTAAATCCTAATCCCACCCATTTTCTAGTGAAGAGTATGTCAAGAGAATATATAACAATAAAGTTGCTAACAGATACCGATGCCAATAAACTGCTTTTCGGTACGGATGGTAACTGTTGTATATCATGCAACGTGATGAAACGAATGGTCGAATCCTCAGAGACGTGTGATTATCATCAACAATTACACTAAAATATATGAGTAATGAACAGAGTATCTCACAACAATTACCTCTCTGCACTGCTGAAGATTGCCTCATTTGGGTCAATTGATTCTTCAGAAATGGTTTCCAATTTTCTAAAACGTCTATATTTGGCCGGTGCATGGAGCAAAAGAAAAAGTTTCCATGAGGATGATGTACGGTATTTCATTAATTTAACTAATAACTGATGCAAACTTTTTCCAAATGATTTTAATGCAAACACATGCAGAGACAACAAAAAAGGCGATGAAAAATTAAATAGAATTCTGCCAATTGAATGATAATTTATTCTAAACTGAAGGTTAAGCCCGCAATTCATGGTTTTATCATATTACTATAGCTTCGAAATGAAATTTGTACATATGAATCGAAAATACCGCAATGATTTTGTCTTTTTTCATATCACCGATGCTCATCCGTGCTTTAAGTGTTGCTATGAGACTATAATGGGAAAACTTTTCTAATGATATCAGTTCTATGAAATTGTTATGATTCGGAACTTTTAAATAATTACTGTCCCATTCGATCGCATTGCGCAGGCATTTGCGGGAAATACACACCTCAATGCGGAAGCATTTTATAAATTAAAAGTAACCGCAGCACACAATAATATGAGATATGAATATCAAGTATTTCATTACCTCTATTAATATGCATGAATATTGGGAAATGACATTCACGATGAATATAACATTTTTTGTTCCAATTCCATTCATTTACACTATTAAAATATTCATTACAGAAGATTATTTCGAAACTAAAATGAGAAACTCTGAAATTCTCAAATGAAAATTAAATTTTACATAATAATTGTTAATTATTACGAAACGGAATTGAAGATTTCAACTATGATTGTTTTTTATTTTGTAGAACTGTTTTACAAATGATACCATCATTATTGTCATTACTA
>LBFL01010373.1:0-13986 GCA_000988845.1 Hypochthonius rufulus
CAGAAAATTGTATGTGCGATGCAATGATATGTAAAAACTGATGAATGAAATTCTCATTGTAAATTTAGAATTAAAATCAAAACAATTTTCTCATTCAAATCAAAGTCTTCAATATATAGCTTTAGGATAAGTTTGAGTTTAAGTGTAATCCCATTGCTAATTGACGATAATATAAGCATTTTATATTCGGGCCCAAAACTTAACTAAAGAAAGTGCTGTTCTTCTGTCGGACTTTAGAATTGTAAATCGGATGCGACAATCAATGAGATTACTAATTATGAGACTATTAATCGTGAGGATTTAATACTCTCACAATACAATGGACATTCATTTTTCATCCGAATCCATTCGGTAATGCAATGCGAACAAAAGAGGTGACCGCACGGAGTAGAATCACGTTTTTTGCTTTAAAATCAACATCTTTCATTGTGCTTTACATTATTATTTGGTTTAGGATCGGAAAGCATTACATTTGAATTGTAATTCCGATTAATCACAAATGAGTAAAATTGAATCACTATCGACAGAACTGTGAAAGCGTTAACAGTCCCAACATTTTATAAGAATCTGATCCAATTTTTAGTCATTACGTATTTAAAATTCGTTAATCTATAAGATATAAGATAAAACGTCTCAAAAATATAAAACATAACCGAATGCAAATGGTGAATTATCGTAAATGATTTTCGAATGTGAACGATGAGTGAGAGTATCGTAAACCGATATTTCTCTAAAACCAATGGCCATAGTGTTATGTTTGTGTTTTTAAGTATTTTCTCAGCCGATGATAGACTAAAATTCAATGGTAACGGTCCACGGAGCCACAATGCCCGGTGCTTCGAACCTTTATACAGTGCAATAAAATTTTGCATACAAAATTCTTTGCTTAATACAATATATATAAAAACCTGTGGCAACAATTGAATTACCGTTTCTATGTGAAATGCCCGCAATAAGTTTTAAACAATTTAAAATTTAATTTCCATAGCAACGCGTGCGACAATGCGCGCACTTTTCAAATTTTCAAAAATTCAAATTTCAATTGTGGACAAACAAACACACACACACACACACACACACACACACACACACACACACACACACACACACTAATATTTTAATAATATAGATTGAATGGCAATAATACTATTATATTGTAGTGAGATAAGCAAAGTACTCACCTTAGAGTATATATGACATATTTATGTTATAAAAGGAATACCGACATAAATACATTAATGCTGTAATATTACCATAATAAATGAACGGAGAGTACCGACTCAATCGTGTGCCTAATGTGCCCATAGTTAAGACCGTGTGCAAAGGAAATATGCCAAAGCATATCTATAGATAAATCCTATTGCACCACTATCAGATCACGCACCTGTTAAACAATTACCTAACACTATATCTTATATTTCAGTATAGTGAAAGCTGAGAGTTCTAAGAATTAATCTCACGTAATCCTCTTAACCGTGAAAATCACATTCAATCGGTCAATTCTAGACCCTTGTATAAAGGGATAATTTTGGATAAGTTTTGTATGTAGGGAATTTTCCAATTACTGCAATGTTATAGCTAAACCAGTGTTATAACTAAGTAATTATAGATCAATACCATGATCGAAACTACTATTGTACAACTATTGTCTATTATAATGCAATAAACATCATTCTTTTTTTAAATCTGTGGTGAGTTATTCCGTGTTGGTGCTCAGAAACTCGTCACGCTACACATTTCGTTGTAGCGCTCAGGGATAAGCCGTTGCTTGTCCCTGCAGTAATTCACGTCCTTTCTGCTATGGCCGCTTCACTAATGGATGTGTGCGCCATATCGGAGGAATGTTCAATTTTTGTAATTACCATAGACATTGTCTTGTCTACGGCAAATTGTTCTTAAGTTAATTTACGTACGATCTTATAAATGCAACTTGAATGAATACAAACTCCTAAAATAAGATACTATTTTACATCGTCAATCCTTGATAAATGCGAAGCGCTTGTCTTACGATTAAAGTGATAACAAAGCGTGCATGCAATTAATGTAAAACATTTGTTTAAACTTGTGCCAAAATGATCTGATTTATTAGTCTTGAGTTGCATTACCCAGCGAATCAACATAATTTTTTGTCGCGACATCTTGCAAGCCCTCCGGGTCTAACACATTCGCAATTTTTCCATCCTTAACATTAAAGCTGTTAATTTTATTGACCATCAACAATCCATTTTGATATAAATATTTTTTAGGCACAGCATCAGGAAATTAGACTACTTTCGGACACAATGTTACTCATTTATTACATATATCTTTTACACTATTTAAAGCTCTCACTCAATACTTTCTTTGGCTTATTACTCACAAACAAACTAGTAGTTTTATCACTATTTATCATCAAATCATAGTTTATAATTTGTGCCTTTTCCACTTCAAAGATGTCGTTAGGAGAAATAAACCACCCCTTGAAGATTGCTTCTTAGTGCCTTTTTTTAACCTTTTTATTAACTGTTAAATCTGTCTTCTTTCTATTTACAGACACCTCATGACGATAGAAACTCTTCATATATAGATCCTTCATAATGCGCTTAAGATTTGAGTCCGATATTCCTATCATCTTACAAAATTGTGGTTTTGTTAGTTCAAGATGCTCTTATTTCGCTTGGACAAACACTTAAACCTTTTTCATTAATGTTTTTCCGTATATCATCCGGCACTATTGTGCTCGTATACTTAATACTATTCAACTGATCTTGCATTTAATACTATTTAAATCTGACCTTAAATACATTCGAAACTTATTGGATCTGATCGAGGTAATGAACTTAAACTGACTGATTTAAAACGATATTTAATTTTGTCTGATCGAATCTGATCTAATAAAAATGAAACAAAAGATTTGACCTTATACTGTAAAGTAAAGTAATATAAGTGCTATAAGATTATATAATTATTTTCTGATTACTTTAATTTAACAGCTTATCTATTTTGTAAGTATATTTATCAAGGAATTTCGTTATTTCCACCTAAGAGATTAATAAAAAAAAATTAAGAAAGTGTTTTAGCATTCGTTTAATAAGAACTGAACAATCAATTTTGAAAAATTTCCAGATCAAAATTATGCATCATAATTTGAAGTAAATTTATCGTCGATATTGCATCAAAGCTTTGAAACATTAAATTTACGAATATTAATTTGGTTTTTTAATTTAATAAAAAAACAAACTTAAAATAAAGTTCTACAATTAAGTTATGATATAATTTTTTTTAACTAAAATAAGTCTTAGCAACAAATTGCAAACTTATGCAATTATGAAAAATATTGAATTTTTTAAACTAACCATAATACATGAAAAAGTCTAGAAAGCATAATTTGTTTTTTTAACTACAAAGGTCAGAAATAAGGAATTAAGAACAAAGAAAAACTAAATTACATCCCAAGAAATCGTTCCAATTGCTCCACATCAAGCTGAGTGCTTTGATTTAGTCTGTTCCAGCTTCTTCTCAGATTTGCAATCCAATTTGCAATACTATTTATAATTTCAGGTGCATAAATCACCAAGACTGCGGCAGCAACTCCAGCTGCAATAAAGGGATGGACCGCTATAAGACTCCCAATTGAAGACAGTATTGACAGTCCGGTTGTATGCAAACTTCCGAGACCACTTATTGCGGAACAAATTTGTTGGATGACACCAGAAACTGCTGCTACAGCCATTTTGAAGGAATAGGAACTGCTTAAAACTTTTTACTCAAAAACCAGAGGCTAATTTAAATTACAATAGAATATTAATATATATACTTTTATCAATGAATTGCACATCCTAGTCGCAATATACTTGACTTTATCTTGCTTCTATAAAATCATGCTATCTTTATGTTGTCACATGAGAACAGTATCAGAATACCTTAAAAGTCACAACGTAGTTAGTAACAGTAAAATCGATCATAAGCAAATTAACGTGTAGCCAATAACTTGATTGAATGGCATGAGTATGGCTGAAGGATTTGGGATTTTCGGTGTTTTGCTAGCGAATTTCTATAACCTGCTAAATTTAATCAACATAAGAGTTGCTCACCGTTTTTTATTATGGCGGTCAAGATTAACCAGCGCTTGGGATAAACTAAAATTTTCAATTACAGCTAATGTTGAGGATCTTCCTAATGATGGCCAACTTTAAGTTTGCATTTATAAGTGAAAAATATTTTCTTCAAATTTGCTCAAATGTAAAATGTGGTTTCGGTTAATAATTGGTACTTATATAGTTTGATGATTAATTATAAATAAACTGAAGATTTTATTTAAAAAATAAAGTTTTGTTTTTAATAAAGAATTGTATATATTATTAAATAAATAAAGTTATTTTAACTTATAATTTCTCATTTAGTTTCCCAGGTTACTGACATTTATATATTGTGGCATTATCTTTATATTTTGAAAAGATTATATCGATAAAATGTAGAAACTATTGAAATTCTAGCAAAATGAATGAAAAAATAGGAAGTTATTTAAGTTTCCAAAAGTTAAACAGACCACTGGTCACTCATTGATACTGACCACTGACCATTGTGATATGGATATCAAAATGAAGGATATTCAGAGATAAACTAAACTAAAAAGAAACTTAATCATTAACCATTTTCGAGATACGAATTTTTAAAACTAAGGTTTTACCATTACAGGTAAAGGAACTGCGGTTTTGTGAATTTTTAAAACATACTTCGGGTCATCGAATTTTCATGAAACTTGGTTATGATGAGTATTACGCTTGATAGTATATTTTAGAAAGTTGACTGAGGTACGAGGTTGTACGTCCCAGAACCTCAATTGTAAAATATGGTAGTTTTAGGTGACTTTCTGCAGTATTTTATCTTAAATCCCATGCTAAACAACATGAAACTTTCATTATTTAATGTTTTTATTAAAGGTTTTAGAGGGATGATTGAGGTATGAGGGGGTAAAATGACAAAAAATGCTCTATTCAATGGATATTTTTTTTAATGAGTGTTCTTCTGATGCTTTTGCTAAAAATTCGTTAGAAATGAGGGTTTGTGGTTGAATTTCTTGGGGTTCGTAGACTCGTACTTTCGTACGTACCAGCTCCCTATACATTACGTCTATGCGAAATCGCTTTTCGTAAAAATTGGACGTTTGGATGATTGGAATGGCTTAAAAGATGAGCTGTGATAAGAAAAATGAGCGGTTTGGGAGTTGGAATGGAGATAAAGTGTTATATATTGAACTCGTTCTTTCGTACGTCCCAGAACCGCAATAGCGAAATATGGCGGTTTTAAGTGACTTTTTCTAGTATTTTAGCTTAAATTCCACACTAAACAATACAGAAAGTTTATTTTTTAGTGTTTTCATTAATGGTTTTAGAGGATTGATTGAGATATGCGGAGGTAAAATGACGAAAATATCGCTGTATTCGATGGATTTTTTTTTGAAAAAAATTAGTGTTTTTCTGATGTTTTTTGCTAAAAACTTGTTGCAAATGAGGGTTTGTGGTTGAATTTCTTTGGGTTCGTAGACTCGTACCTTCGTATGTCCCATAACCGCCCTCGCATACACTAACCAACTACGCTACTCGTATACTCGAACCACAAATTTAAAAGAGTCTCGTTAGATATAAAAAAAACCTTGTGAATGTGAAAAATGAATAAACTGCCATCATTTATGAATTAGTGCATTGTGAACTTTAGAATCACCTTTGAACATTGACTCAAGAAAATAGTAAAATTTAACTGAATTATTATCAACTTCTATTGTGAACTGTAAACTTAATTGTGATTCTTCAACATTTAATTAAACAACTTTAACCGTCAATAGTTACGTTAGAAACTACAAATCAATCGTATATATGAACATAACAGAAGATTCTGAAGTAATTAGAGTTACTGAACCAATGGCATCGACAAATGAATCGATACATAACTGTGGGACAAGTACCGTCATACAGAAAAAACTTCAGAAACATAAACAAACAGTAATGCACCCAAAGCAATCATCACTAAGAGAGACAATAATTTTCTACCGGAACCCTCAACCATTGATAGGCGAAATTTTGGGATTCGACATAAAAGTGTTGAATCGTGCCACCGCAAGCTAGAAGCAGCACATTGCGCAATATCAGCATACAACGATAAATACAATCGGCAACCATACAACACTGAATTTTTAGTCTTTGGTGCTAAGATTTACCATCCTCGCTACCATGCTGATTATCTGCCGGACTCACCGAAAAGCAACTCAGTGATGAACAACCACGACTCGAAGAGATTTCAGAAATACGCATATATATTTAAAGATTCACAGATGTTGGTGCAGATATGAAAAGGCATTTAAACTCATTAAACTGAACGAACACTTTTTTGAAACAATTGACATTCACGATATATTTCGTGATGCGACGAATAAACCGATTCCGTTGCGTAACCGAACTTATGCAGTATTAAAAAAGAAAATACAAGAATTTGCTATGCGGCATTCCGATCCGATCAAGATCTACGGTTTCATCTTTTTCTTGATGAGTCGGGTTTCTTAATTATTGCCTGTTTAATCGCCTCAAAATGTGCTGTCAATAATTTTAATCGATATTCTTCTTGTTGAAGGTACAATTGATAAGTGATTCCGGTAGCGTTGTAGATCGAGAGCTCGATTTTAGTTTCGACTCCTTTGATTTGTAATAAAATTTTAATACGTTATATTAAATCGAATCCAATATCATGACTTTGATTAATAATTTATCGTATTTCATGATGACGCTCCTGTAATTGATTAATTTCTCTGGTGATTGTACTTCGGTTCAGAATGCAATTTTCATACGGAGTATGATGAGTTAACGTTACTTGAAATTTTCCAATTAAAATATTCAGGTCCTGTCGTACAAATATGACTTGAATCATGAGAGAATACTTAATTTAACGCTGATTTAGTCGGTGAGAGTCATCCTCTATGTTTGTCCATAAATTCTTTTGATCAGACATTCCTTAAACGCACAAATATTTTCATTACTCATAATTAAAGAGCGGAATTTCATTTAAATAAATATGTCTCAAATTATGTCAGATCGTGAAAATGAGTTAATATGTGCTCGAATCATTTAAAAATATAATGTTTGAGGGGCATTTGTATTTAAATATATTTAAATATTTTTGGGGTTTGTAAATATATCTATATAATTTTATGTTTATAAATATTTTTAAATATTTTCAAATATTTGAAAATTGCATAAAAATGTTCAAATTTTGAGGGAAAAATCTAATATTTTTCTTATAATAAAAGCCAAAATTAAGACATTACATTATAATGTACTTTAGAGAGTACCGCCAGAAAAAAAGAAAGAATAATGATGTCGTCTAAGTATTATTTCTAGCATAATTGCCGGTTTTAGTTGATAAAAACTTTTGATCTGTACCCCCACCATTGAGCAAAAGATAAAAAAATATATTTAAATATAAGAATTGCTATAAATAAATATAAATATTTTCAATTTTGTCTTAAATATATTTTTAGATTTTTCATAAATATATTCCGCTCTTTACTCATAATATAAGTATTCGATACAATCGCGCATCTCTAGTTTTAGTAGTAATGCTTCAATTGTAATTTCAATTGACGCAGAAAATTTATGTTTAAATGAATTTAATATGAAAATTTTATTTATTAATATTGTCACAGATAAACGACGAAATTATGAATTTAATTTATGAAAATAATTTTCATCGTGATTATGAATCTATGGTCAAACCTATGGTCAAACCTATGGTCAAACAATTTCCTCAAAACGAATTCGAAAGTTCTGAATCAATGAAATGCCAACGAAAGTACTTACAATGGAATTACTATTCTGTTGGAGTCACGAAACGGTTATTCGAAAAGGGATTTTCACCGGAATTTATCGCTCAAATCACTGACATGTCATGTGCGAGTGTTTTTCGGTTATTGAAGAATAATTTTTAAATAAAATCGATGCGCGAATGGAGATTTAAGGACAAAACTGAATTACATGATACAATTGTACAAATTTTTCGGGAGGATTTTACGCAAACACAAAGAATGATTTCGGATAAACTCCCGGAACATTTGAAAATCAAACATCGACAGGTTTCGAGGGAATTGAAAATATTGAAATTATCTAAAAAATCTGTTATGACCAAATCATGTCAATCGAAACGCTTCGCGTGACACCATTGGTCGAAAGAATATGTGTACATTAAGAAAATTGATAATTTACAAATTAAAAATGTATTTCCAACTATTGAAATATGTACATGAGAATGCCGCAACCATTCGTGAATCAGTTTTTGAGTATACCGGTATTTTTATGGTTTTCGGGTTTTTAATGGTCTTTTATAACACTCTAAATGAGATTAAACTCTGCTTTAAGTGTCTTTAAAGTGTAATTTTTGGATCCGATTCGGAAATGGTAATCTTCGCACATCAGATCTGAACACTATGATAGTCAATTAATTCTATAGCCACATATAGGGCGGGACACTTATTAAATCCCATTTAAAGACTTGTAGAAAAGTGAAACGTGAACATCACATTACTCTATAATTTTTTTAAAGTAAATTTTTTATTAATCGTTATATATCAGTGACAGAATTATAAATTTCGCACTCATTTGGCCTGAGTACGCGCCATGTTTGGTCGTCCCCCCGCATCGCCACCACCGGCCCCTCCGGTCATCCCGGGTTTCTGGTATCGCGGCGGCGGTGTTCTTATCTTACGGTCCTCTTTACTACGATTACGGACAATTTTCGAGTGAATCGCACATGAAACACAGTAATGGAGTTTAGCGTAGAGTTTAGGTAAAGGATACGCTAAAATATAACATTAATTAATGACCGTAATAATAATGTTAATTCGAGACATACACTCATACACAGATGCTTCACTGATGTCTCTCACAGCCGCTGCTTCCACAATATTCCTCACCACGAACTTCTTAATGGCCTTATCTTTCGGCACGCATCGCGCGCAATTCGTGCACCGCACCGCTTTCACGTGTCCGCGTCCGTGTTTTGCGCGTCCATTATTACGCCGTTTCGATGTCTATTGACACAATACCATTAATAAATACATTTAATTTATTTATACAATTTAAATGATAGTTAATTAAATGATAATTATCATCACTCACCATTGTGTTGTTTATGATGATGTTTAACACGTTATAAGAGAATGGGAAAAGGAAATTGTAATGGCGAATGACGTTTTCGTTGACATTTTTATATTCATAAATAACGTAATTTAAAATTCTCGTAATGTTTATGTGTTTATTACATACACGTGTATGTGTATTGATTTGTGTCATTAATTGATTAATTAACACTGATAATTAAGATTTGAGTGAATACCATAGCAATGGATATATTCAAAAATTTGTCATCATTGGAGAGTGTCACAAAAGCATATGAATCGCTGTGTCATTATGAAACTCAAATCGAAACCGAAATTAACGAATTACTAAATTCACATACAGAATTAGAATCATCAATGAAATCATTGAAAAAAGAAATGCCGAATATGACTGTAATTGAATCGGACGCCCGACAATTGTCAAATATGATTGAATTCACTTCGACTTTAGCCGAAAATGTCAGTTATAAGGTGAGGCGTTTGGATTTGGCCAAAACACGGGCATCGCAGTGTCTGCAACGAATTGGAGATATTTTGGATCTTAAGTTTTGTACCGACGGAATACAAAAGGCATTAACCACCGAAGACTATGAACAGGCAGCGGCACACATACACAGGTTCCTCTCTATGGATGAGTCTGTACTGAGGAAATCGGCCGCTGAAGAGTGTGTCAATGGTAATGAAACGAAAAGTGACAATTTAAGTGCATCGTCAATGGAAGAGGCGTTTGTGAAACTTCATGAGGCAGAAGTGAAACTAAAGAATATCGTAATGAAACGATTCGATGAGGCGGTGCGTGATGATGATGTGGCGAGTGTCGAACGCTTCTTTAAGATATTTCCTCTCCTCAATCAACATAATGATGGTCTTAAGAAATTTTCTAATTATTTACGTACAAAAATTAGTGATAATGCATTAGTTAAGAGTGTACCATCGACAAACATGACTCATACTGATAAATTAACGCAACTTTATGAGAGTATTGCAAAAATCGTAGACATTCATCAGCCGTTAGTAGAGACATATTACGGTCCCGGAAAATTGATATGCGTAATCGAAATCCTACAAAAAGAGTGCGATTTTCAGAGTAAACGAATTTTTGACGATTTTAAAGCGAAGAAAAATATATTTCAAATAACAGCTTTAGTCGCAAAATCGCTAAAATCGGGTTCGGGTTTCCAACAGACACTTAAATTAGACCCTAAAGAGATCGATCAATTATTAGCTGAGATAATCATATTGAACGGTCGCAGTGAAATGTATCTCCGGTTTATAGCGAAACGCATTCGTAATGATTATGAAATCGCATTCCCTGATACTAATGATAATAAAGATGAACGTATCGTTAGATTTAATCAAATCGATACGCTCATTAGAAATTGTGAATTGAGTCATGTCATGCATGAAATGAATGGTATTTACGTACTTATGGAGGAATTCTTTATGAAAGAATCAGCATTAAAGGCTATTCAATTGGATTCAATAGAACCGTCGGGTTCATTAACATCCTCAATGCTCGACGATGTTTTCTATATTATCAAAAAGTGCATCAAAAGGGCTTTGTCCGGTGGAAGTGTCGATGTTGTATGTGCCATCATAAACCATTCCGTTACTCTATTAGAATCGTATTTTTCTGAGACTCTAAACGATCGTCTCAGACACGGCTATCCGAGTACCGCATCAATTACGGGTGCGGCTGTAGCATTAGATTTAAGCCGTGCATATAACGCCATACATTCGGGTCGATATCTCCAAAGCTCAAGTGATGTCGAAAAAGCCAAATCAATGTTTGTTACGGCACTCAACAATTTAGATACGGCATGTGAATATGTGAAAGTATTAAAGTCCAATCTTAACGATGACATGAAAAAAGTCGTAATGAATCAGCAGAATCAACAAAATGAAAAACTAGAGTCATGCATATCTGATATGATATCTCTAACGGGACGCTTCAAATCTATAATAACATCGGGTCTCAGTCAACTCTGTTCGACTGTTCTGAAACCATTAATCAAAACATGGATCGATGCGTTTGTTTCGAGCGATCATCACTTAACTGATGATGATATATCATCGTACGAAGCAACTGATGGACTCCGTTCATTTACACAGACGTTTATAATTAGTATCGATGCACTAATGAAATCATTTAAAGATAGTTTAACGATAAATAATTATGATACACTATTAAGTTTATTCTCAACAGAGTTGACTCACCGATTGGGCGATGCAATAGTGAAATGCTCATATAATAAAGTAATTATTTTTATTTGGAAAATATACAATTTTATTAGTTAATAACTTAATTGTTTATATTTAATTATTTATTTATTTATATTTATCTGTATTTACAGTTCGGAGGGTTTCAATTTGAACGTGAACTCCGCGCTATAATTAATTACCTAACATCAGCCACGAGTTGGTCCATTCGAGACAAATTCTCGAGGCTCAAACATATCGCCATAATATTAAATTTAGAAACCGTATCAGAGATAAACGAATATTTCAATTCACCATCAAATACCGGTGAAAATTCTCCTTTAAGAGGGGGAATGCTAAACCCTACCATTAGATTAAATGAGGTTAAACAATATATGAAACTGAGAATTGATTTCAGTGCTGATGATATTAAAAAAGTCAGATTATAGTTTATATTTATATAAATTGCCTCAAAACTAAATTAAAACGTAATAATATATTAAAGTATTTATCTCAACGATAGTAAATTGTATATAATTTATATGTAAACCCAATAAAGCTTAATATAAATAAACTTGAAAATAGTACCCTTAAGAAGTTCCATGACATGGAAAAAGTTTACAATTGTTTGGTTGTGTTTGTATTGAAAGACTTACACAATGCAATGCGCATGCGTCCAAATGTAATTGAACCGATATGAATGAGGAGAGTTCACCACCATCAGACATATTGAAATTGCTGCATTGAGGTGTACAGAGTGTACAGAGTGTTCGGAGTGTACGAAGTGTTAGTACTACTAAAGTGGGAAAAGTACATTAACATAACGCTGTACATATATATATGACAATAGTGATACGTTACCATACGAATGTCGTTGTGATTTGTGCATTCAAATATTTATAATATGAGATTATTATTAAATTAGTCATTCACAGCGATGTGATTATAGAATGAGATTAATTATATTTATTAATAGAAAATTATTTAATACGAAAGACGGTTAAATCCGGTGATACACTTATGGATATCGGACACCGCAACCGTAAGTAAAACCATTGATTAAGTGTATTGATAATTTGGATCACTCAAATCCAATGTAATTTGTAATGTGTATATATGTGTATGTACATACACATTTGTGTATGGGTGTTTTGTATGTGGTTTGAGACACTCCACTCCATTGGGGTTAAGGATATTTATATAATGGTTTTTGCTAAAACATTAGCGTTTATTTCAATGATATGCATTTATGGCATTCGTCAATGAGAATATTTAAGGAGGAAATAATGATGGTTAAGTTAAGTGCTCATACCTTTGATGACACCTGTAATTTTGTAAACACCGAACATATCGTTATGTGAAAAGTCACAATTATTTTAATGATTAATCTTTAATTATGTCATTGAAAAACTTGTCAATTATAACAGAGTTCAGCGCTCACTCTTCGAGTGTCACGTGCCTCGCGATGGGCCAAAAGTCAGCACGTGTTATGGTGTCCGGAGGTGAGGACAAAAAAGTGAATTTATGGGCCGTCGGAACACCGAATTGTATTTTGGTATGCGTTTTCATATGTTTATTAATAATGTATTAATAGTGTATTATTAATTCATGCATTATTAATATTAAAATATTTATATTAAAATATTTATATTAAAATATTTATATTAAAGTATTTATATTAAAGTATTTATATTAAAGTATTTATATTAAAGTATTAATATTAACGTATTTATATTAACATAGAAATATGTGTTAAGCAATAATACGTGTGAATTAATTGTAATACAATAATTGCCCCAAATTTTTATAATTCTCATCTGTTTATTTCATTACTGTTAATGTTTGATTATTCAGCAGAATCGTGATAAATTCGTGATATAATAACATATTTGAAGCATATGCGCATATAATCACCCACATTTTCGTTACCCCTTTAAATTTAGGTGCATATATATGTACCTAAAGGTACCTCAAGGTTATGACAACACTATTTGTCACTATGATTTTCGTTATTCAAGTTAATGAATAATTCAGGGATAGGACCATATAATCTCTGTATGAGGTATGTTTGAGTAGGATTTATCACTGCGGGCATTACATACATGTATTTCTATGTATTTTCTATGTATTTCTATCATCACGTGGGAGTATCTTTAAGAATATTTTGTTTTTTTTATTTAAAAAAAATGATTACCAAAGGAGGAGTGAAGTGCATCATCATACTTAAAAATAATGCAATTTTAAGTAAATTATTTATTTATATATTTATTTAATCTCATTTTTTTGCCATTATTATTGAAAATCCTTTACCAAACCCTGTACCAAACGTTGAAATGGTACCGAATCCCTTCTTTAATATGAAAAGATATGCACATTTTCGCGCAAATTTTGAGGATTTTGGGTCATATCACTATTTGAGGAACTCGAGGAACACGATATTCCATAAGATATAAGATAGTCTTAAATGAGGTGTAATAAAAAATGAGGACATTGTCCATGTCCAAACGCATATGTTTATTTATATATTGTTTTGTGCGATTCAATTTGCTTTTTGTTCGCATTCACGTCACACGTTAACCAAAATAATCAAAAGAACCAAAAGAAGCAAAAGAATGTGTGAGGACAGAGGGAGGGCCACAGATTGA
>LBFL01010404.1:0-14596 GCA_000988845.1 Hypochthonius rufulus
TTAGTCTTTGAAAAAAATTATTTTAGTCCATTCTTACAATTGTCGATCTTTAGTGGAGACTAAAATGATCATCTATAGGGATGTCTATGAAAATATCTAATGTAATACTACAGGGATGCACTAAATAAAGTATCCCCATGTTTCGTCACTGGACTATTACGTCATTTAAGTTTTGTTTTAATTTTTAAATAGCATTTTGCGTGTACAGTGCCAGCATTTTGAATTAATGACTAACAACTTCCGTATTATTTATTTTTAATAGGATTTCGTATACTCTCAAAAACGGAATACATAATGAATGACTAAGAAAATAATTTACTTTCATATGAATGAATTGTCAATTATAATTTATATAAAACAAATGACGCCGCAAAATGTATTCTCAATTATAATATTTGTCATATTCGCGTTGATTGTGCAGACATTTCTAATTGCAGCGGAAAGTTTATTATTAATATCATTATTTGTGTTTATAATTACTTTTGTGAGCACATCTTATATATTAAAGTTTCAAACTCCCATAGAGATAAATAATAATACATTGACATTTATATCTTCATTCATACGATTGCCCATTAAAATCATTGTCTATTATTTGAGTCTCAATGAAAATAATACAAAAGTAGAGAATGCTAATGATACAAATGAATTTTGTGGTAATTATGGGAGCATCGAACGTGAGGCTAAAGAATATGCAAAACTCATTACTAAAAATTATATTAATTTTTGGTACGACATAATTAGTGAAAATGATGAACAATTTCTTAATGATTGTGAATCTGCTTTGGAACAGCTTTTTATTAATATAATTGAGCGGTGTAAAGATAAACTTAAAGTTAAATCATTGACCCATAAAGTGTTAAATCAATATTTGGAGCATATTATTCAATTAGAAAATGAAGAGGAATATAATGATATCTCACATAATGAAGTAAATAGCGTATCTCAAGTGGTGGAACGTATACTCAAACTCTGCTGTCCTAACGAAATCAAATCCGTTTTCAACCCTAACGTTTCTAACCCTAATGTTTCTAACCCTAACGTTTTCAACCCTAATGAATCGTCACTAAATTATCATTCCGCTTCTTTATTTATTATGATAAGACAAATGCTAACAGAAGCAGTTTTTATACCGATATTATCTATAGTAACATCTCCTCAATGGATATACTCGAACATAATATGGTTATACTCTCGAGAATTTAATAACTGTGATAACATATATAATAAACAATCAACAGTTTTAACTGATGATACACACGAAAGTCCTATTTCTATATCATCATTTTCCAATTTAAACCCCACAAAAAACAAAAGATCTGTCTCTATGCCTGACATATCAAAATGCAATAATTCTCCGCAACGACAAAAGAAGAGATCTCAAAGTTTTGATAATTATATTTACAATGCAATTCATGAAAATACAGGTAAAGGAATATAAAGTATGATAAAGTGAGTCATGCTTTGAGTTATGTGATAAGATTTACTGACTTTATCCTAAGATAATAAATTGTATATTTATTCCATACTTTTGCAGACATTCCCGAACATAGCGAAACCGATTCACATCCTCCCACAGTCTCTGTTGACGTTGAAATTGCAGCAGAAGCGGAAGAAATTGATTTGAAATTATTTACAAATATTACAATTCCCAAAACTCAAACGGTTAAAGGTTCCGGCAGTTCATTTGTATTATATTGCATTGAATATGAAGCTCTATACGAGGAAATTGATCAGTCTCAAAATCGTATCATTCCAAATTACTTTAGAAAACACATGACTGTTAATAGGAGATTTCGGGAATTCGTTACATTACAGATGAGGTTAGAAGAGAATTTATATTTACGGAGACATACAAAAGCAATGAAAAAACCATCGTCAATAAAAGTGACGGCACAAAATTTCTTTCGATTTCCGGGATCAAAACCGAGAAAATTCGATACAAGAATTATTGAATACCGTAGAAATTATTTGCAAAAATATCTGACGCAACTATGCGATTCTACACGAATTGCCGAATCACCGGAACTGCAACAATTCTTAGCGTACGGTTCTGACGCTCGAATTGCTTTTGTCAAAACAAAATCATTGACGCGTTTACCAATGAAACTCGATAAAGTCTTTTATCACGGGTTTAAAGGGGCAATTAACATGATAAGGACGGCACTGCCTGTTGATGACCCCCAAATTGGAATGATTGATTCAGTACTAAAGAATGATCGGAAAGAAAATGAAAAAATTACAAATGAACGAATTAATGTGAAAACGATTTCTGCTAAAGTCGAGGAATTCAATACGATGCAACTCGAGAAGAAACTCAACGAAAGAATTGATAACATTGAAATTGATTTATTACCTTTAAATGTTAATCATTTTAATGAGGATCTTTCATATATAAGTCATGATAGCAGTGATGTATTGGAAAATTGCCCTTCACTCGGACCACGATCAATAGGGGATGGATGTGAGTCTGATAGGGATGCGAAGAATAATCACATTGATTATGAACAGGAAAGTTCGGAGAATCATTCTGAGGATATTCATATTAATTCTTTAGTTAATAAAAGCGGTTTCGATGGTTATTTAAGTATAATATTGGATATTTGTGCAGCTTTAATATCAAATGAATCATCGGTTTGGAATTTGGCGATAATCAAATTTTTGAAAATATTTTTATGTCAACCGATAGAGAAGTATAAAATATATTTCTAAAATATGTATTAAAAATTATTATTATTATTATTTAGTTTTCTTCAAAAATGGTTATCTTTAATTAATTCAGAAGAAAATTGTATTTTTTATCTCCACAATTTACATGAGGCTCTATGGCCAAATCCATTAAATTTAAATAATTCCGTCAATTCAAATGTGAAAATATCAGAATTAACATATCATGATGCTGAAGAAGCAATTCGAAGAAATCTTAATTATAAACTCACTCCGTATTCAAAAGTATTTTCCAATTTAATGTTAGAAAATATTTTTAACGATATAATTATTAATTCAATGAAATCTCTTAATTCTCAAACAAAAAATAAACGTTTTGTAATTAAATTTGCATATATGATTTTAGATGAAATTGAAAATTAAAGTTTACTTTATTTGTATATTAAATAAAAGAATTGTGATGATAAATTAATTTATAGTACAATTAAATATTAAATGTTTATTTTTATAGATTATTTTTGTTATTAAATTGCATGATTCACTTACAAAATTAGTAAATTATTTTGTAAATTAAAATTATTTTTAATAATTTAGTTATAAAAAGTTATGCATTAACCTTTTGCATGAATTCATTAATACACGCAATTAAGAGAATGGGGATATTAATATGTAAAGCAATGCAATTTTACATTAAAGGGCAATGAATATGAATTGCAACAATACAAAGCACACTCTCCGTGACTTTATGGTCAAATTTAATTTGTGAGTAAAATTGGGGTTATCATTCCTTTAATTTGGGTCAAGTGTATCAATGAATTGTGCTTAAGGAAAGGATACATTCATATTTAGCGCCACTATTTCATGAGGCATCGCCCATAACTTGAATTGCATACATCAATTACGATTTTAAATTGAATATATCAAACTCCACGTTTATGATTTATCATTAATACATTCAAATTAAATAACTGAAAAATGATTTTTCAAATCGATTTATAATAATTTAAAAGCAAATTCTTAATAAATTTAATAGTTTATTAAAATTAAATAATTAAATATTTATAAAAATATGATATTTAATAAATGAAAAAATGTAAAAAATGATTAAAAATAATACCCTAAAAACAATAAGATAAATAATTTGGATATAAATATGAATGCATACATCATACATGTATTGAAATCGTACGCATTTTGATAAATTTTTCCGGTGATGACGTAATACAAACAGAGGGAGACGCTCAGTGAATGGTATTTTTCATACACAATACATGAATACATTACTGTGAGAGTACTGTGAGAGGATGAAAATGCACATCCTTTTTACTTTCATCGAAACGTTTCACATATAATCGCTTTTAATCACTGATCATTCATTTTAATGTCATTTTATTATTATTATATTATTCTATTATCGTAATGATCCGATAATCCCAACGATTCCATGAGATTTATTAATTGCAAATGAATTAATATTTAATTAATCGTTAATCATGTGTTTAATTTGTATTTATTTTGAGTTCGTTATTAATAATAATTAATATCAATTGCATTGAGTGTTGTGTTTTCCTCTGTTAATGCTAATATTACGTTTGAAAATCATTGTGTTTCTACAATTGAGTGTTAATTAAATTGGAAATTAATGAAAATGTTTAAATGTATCCCATTGTTTCGCGGGTGCAATCGTCAAATCGAATACATCGACAAAAGACACTGTTCATTACCGAACATCCCCGACGATGTCTTACGGTACGCGCGGACATTAGAGGAGCTGTTATTAGATGCGAATCATATTAAGGAATTGCCAAAAGTGAGTGTAATGTTATGTGTTACATTTTCACGCCCCAATTATGCGTAAATACCCGATGCATACACTTTCCTTGTGTTAAGTGTGACATGCCTTTTGGTTTTGTTTACATACACATGACAATGATTCTATTATCGATTGTAATTACATTGTTGCGTTACAATTAACTTTCATTACTCTCTTAGCACTTATTTCGGTTGAATAAACTCCGCCGCCTCAGTTTGAGTGACAATGAAATCGGTCGTTTACCTCCGGACATCGCTAATTTAATAAATTTAGTGGAATTCGATGTGAGCAAAAATGACATCCCTGAGATCCCAGAAAATGTCAAATTCCTAAAGTGTCTGCAAATTGCGGATTTCAGTTCAAATCCATTAGTAACGTGAGTCATTAGAGAGTACTGTTAAAATGTAAAGTTTAATTAAAATGTTCATTACACGTACAGTTTACCCTCGGGATTTGTAAATCTGCGTAATTTGACATCATTAGCACTCAACGACATTTCACTACAACAATTACCTTCCGATTTCGGTTCTCTCAGTAATCTTATGTCACTTGAATTGCGCGAGAATCTAATTAAAACACTACCACCGTCAGTATCATTTTTAGTGAAATTAGAGAGACTCGATTTGGGCAGTAATGACATCGAAGAATTACCCGATGTGATTGGACAATTGCCGAATCTCCAAGAACTTTGGTTGGACTGTAATGAGCTGAGCACATTACCGAAAGAGATCGGTAATCTCAAGAAATTGTCGTGTTTGGATGTGAGCGAAAATCGTCTCGAATATCTCCCCGAAGAAATCGCGGGCCTCGAATGTCTCACCGATTTACACCTCTCGCAGAATTGTCTCGAAACGTTACCCGACGGCATCGGACAATTGTCTAAATTAACCATATTTAAAGTTGACCAAAACCGGCTCTTAACGCTAAACCCGACTATTGGCGGATGTTCATCGTTACAGGAGTTGATTTTGACAGAGAATCTATTATCAGAATTACCGCCGACGATTGGAAATTTGGTACATTTGACTAACTTTAATGTCGACCGCAATCAATTAGAAGATTTACCCTCTCAAATCGGGAATTTGACAAAATTGGGTGTACTTTCGTTGCGTGACAATAAAATAACGGTTCTGCCCGTGGAAATGGGACAATTGAGGGAATTGCGGGTTTTGGACGTTTCGGGAAATCGTCTCAATTATCTTCCGTACACAATCACTGCCTTAAATCTGAAGGCTCTTTGGTTAGCGGAGAATCAGTCACAGCCGATGCTGAAGTTTCAGACCGATTACGACGAACAGACGCGTATGAAAGTATTGACGTGTTTCTTATTACCGCAACAGGAATATCATCCCGAGAATTTGGGTGAGAGATATATTAATGTGATTTATTTATGTTTATTTTGAATATCACTTCAATACTCTTCTATCATATCATGTCCTTGACATGTATGATAAGATATAACTAATATTGAGAAAACTATAGGATTGAGAATATCTGCAGATATCTCATGAGGCGTTGAAATACGTCGACATTATGTTTATGTAATATTTGTGCGTTTTTCCTATAAATATCTGTAAAATTATACATTTTTATTTATACATTTCCATGTCCCGATATGCAGAAAATGTCGTAGACAATAGCCTCGAACGTGCGAATAGTATTAATTGGGATCAGCCCCGTCAATCGGCGGTGAAATTCGCTGAGGCATATGATGATGAAGAAGATGAGAGTGAACGGATTCGACATCCGATGACCGATTTTGACCAGCAATTTGTGAGGCACGATACACCACATCCACGAGAACTCAAAGCGCGACATCAGAAACTATTTTCTAATAGAGACAAATATGATGCAACAGATGTGGCATTAAATAATAATAGTAAAATTGATGAACAAATCAATTCCGTCCCAATTCCACGTCAACGCAATAGTACGACATCGACAGTCTCGAGCTCTTCAGATGCATCTGTTATTATTAAAAGTGATTCGGAAATTGCTGCTGAAAGTACTGATAATGCCAATCAAAAGTCTGCATTTAATGGAGATGATGATAATGAACTACGGGTACATAATGCTGCGAATTCTTCGGAGTCTGAAAGTGACCATTTTGGTAGTAATTCAGAGAATAGACACGTCGGGTTTTCCGGGTTTGAGGAGGACTTAGACATTCATGAGCAGGAATACGAAGATGAGGGACGACCCGAACGACATCTTAAATTGCACAGACGCGACACGCCTCATCATTTAAAGAATAAACGAATTAATGTGTCATCGTCGAAAGCCGACGAAGAAAAAGTCGCGTCAATTCTCGCAGATACGGTTAAGAAACAAGATTATGATATCCCTCACAGTTCTTCGTTCGGAGGGAGTGTCAGTGGCGGTGATAATGAATCTCTAAGAACAGTATCATCGGTTTCGAATGCCGCTCCATCATCAACTCAATTAAGTAGTACCACAGATGTTGAATTAGTACAAATGCGTGCGCATGTGAAGCGCACTTCGGGTGGACTCGGCCTAAGCATAGCGGGTGGACTCGGGTCGACCCCATACAAAGGTGATGACGAAGGGATATTTGTGTCTCGCGTAACCGAAGGTGGACCCGCACAATGCTCGGGTCTTCAGATCGGAGATAAGATTTTGTCCGTTAATGATGTTAATTTAGCAGAAATTGATCATTACAAAGCTGTTGATGTTTTGAAATCCGCGGGAATGGACTTTTTCGTTGAATTTATTAGGGAATTTCCTGTAAAAAGTGTGTCCATTACTGAAAGTCAAGTCCAACGTCAAACGCCTGAAAGAATAATCGAACAGAAAACCTCAACGCCATTGCGTCCGAACGGAGATATCGGATCATCGGTACCGACGGGACCTGAACAATTCACGCCTGAATTTGATATTAAAAAGCAGATTATTTACACGACTCTCATACGGGACCAAAATGGACTTGGCTTTAGCATAGCGGGGGGAAAGGGGGGAACGCCCTTCAAAGAAGGCAGTGATAATATTTATGTTTCACGAATAGCCGAAGGGGGAGCAGCTGACCGCGACGGGAAATTGCGTGTCGGAGACAGGGTATTATCAATTAATGGTGCTGATGTCGAAGATGTACGGCACGATCAGGTCGTAGCTATGCTCACGGGTTTAGAGAGATTCGTTAGATTAGTTGTCCAAAGGGAAGGACCTGATGTGGCATCAGGTGAAAAGTCACCGAAACTATTTGGTTTGGCCAAACCTTACACCGGATTATATGCATCTTCATATATGGCCAATCGACCGTCTTACACAGGTTCGTACAAACGACCGACGTTAGGTTCGATTGGGAGTGCCGGCGGTGGTGACACAATGTCAGCACCGACAACACCAACATCAACAATATCTCCATCATCACGACCGACATATTCAATTTATACCAAATTACAAGGTTTAAGGAACGAACCGAGTAATGTCACGAGTCCGACACCGTCGTACACGACACCACTTTCATCATCATCAAGTATGAGTGCCTCTGCAACAATGCCAGAAAATGTATTCAAAAGTGCCTCTTCATCATCAGAAACAACGGGTAAAGAAATGCCATTTAAGCGATAACAATTGTTGTAATTTAATTATAATTTAATTATAATTTAATTATTTTTTAATATCAAATATCAGGTGCCAAAAATCAATCATTATCATTATCGAATGCATCAGATCCAAAAGTTGGTTCTTCTGTATCTGTAACACTAAACAATCAGCAAAAAGAAGTCGCAACAAATTTTTCAGCGCCATTAGAGGCACACTTTCCACCGGCTCCATCAACAGTTGGAGTATTTACCGAATGCATAACTAAAACAACTTATACTGAATCGGTATTAACGAGAGTGACGAATAATGTTTTGGCACTGCCGCCCGTTGAAGAAGTATTTTCAATTGATTTTTATTTTTTGCTCATTTCAATTTTACTTTAACAGAATGTTATGCTTGTGAAATCGGACGGTCCTTTAGGACTGAGTATAATCGGAGGTTCCGGTACGATATTGAGTAATATACTCATAATTTTTAATATAAACACGGGTATGGGCACCGTCATATGCATTTGATATCTTATAGCATACAAAATGGATATGGCGGCGCCCATACCCGTGTTTATATTAAGAATCATGAGTGTAATAGATTGTAAATTAATTGAAATGTTACATTTATAGATCATTCATGTCACCCCTTCGGTGGAAAGGATCCGGGAATTTTTATATCAAAAGTATACATTTTTAATTATATACTTTTATTATCAAATTATGTCTAACTTTAGGTTGTTATGGGCGGTATCGCTGCAAAAACGGGCAAAATTCGTATCGGTGATCGATTATTGGCAGTTAATGGTACAGATGTGTCAAAAGCGACTCATCAAAATGCTGTGAATGCATTGTTGGAGCCGGCAAATGATTTAACACTCACTATTCGCCATGAGACTTTACCTAAAGGATGGCAGGTAATGGATTAGTATTGGATTAGTATTAGATTAGTGTATTAGAGTAGTAATAATGGATTAGTAATTTATAAAATAATTATAATTATTCTTAAGAAATAATGGAAATTTCTTCCTTTAAGTTATGCTTACGGATTTAGGAAAGTTATAGCCTTAGGCCTTAAACTGTTTATTCTTCTATTTACTTTAATTGTTATTTTTTAATTTATAGGAATTAGTGATTTATAAACTTCCGCATGAGAAGTTAGGAATGAACCTAAAGGGTGGTGCCGGAGGTGCACCGGGAAATCCTTACGACAGAGATGATGAGGGTGTGTTTATCTCAAAGATAAACTCCGGGGGTGCTGCGGCCAGAGACGGACGACTCAGACCCGGAATGCGAATAATAGAAGTAAATGATATATCACTTCTCGGAGCGGCACATCAGGAGGCTGTATATTCACTTCGAAATGCCGGAAATAAAATTGTACTTTTGGTTTGTGACGGATATGATCCGAATTCACCGACAAATAAAGCCGATACTCCGACATCACCATCCACGAGAAGTTTCAAGTCCCACTCATCTATTGAAAAGGATGATGATGATGTATTCTCTAAGTCCGAAACGGGTGAATCAGAGACGGGAGAGTCAAAGATTAGTAAAAATCAAATTAATTTAAATCGAAGTCAATCGCCACTCGTTAATAATAATGTCATTTCCATGCGAAATGATGAGAATGCTGTGGTGGAAGCTAAAGATATCGATCAGAAAGTTGTTGATGTTGTGAAAGCGGCTGATCAATTGGTTCGACCATTATCAATTAATGCATCGAAAGAACAAAAAACGACCACAGTTATCATGAAGAAACACGGTGTTAATGCCGGACTATCTCAAAGTCAAACAGCAACGAGTGTAAGTATTTGAATACAGAGGTCAAAGTTCATATTCCCATTGATGAAATTTGTACTTTTCTCTCTCCTATTAATGCAGTCATAAGCACCACCGTCAATAGATTTTTATTTTTTAATTTTTTTAAAATTCATAATTCATTTACATTATAATATATTTATAATTGTAATTTTTAAGCTGCTGTAAGCCTTAGATTTTCACAATAATCCAATTTTTGAATTGAATAATGCTATTAATTGATTTAATAATTAGTTAATCAGCGCAATAACCCAATAGCATTAGAATCTATTTGGTGATGCATAATTTATGTTGTCTTTGGTATATTTAATTTCGTGCAATAACTTAATATTAATTCTAACCCAAGCATGGGAATGCATTTTTATGTTTTATTTTTGTTTACGTTATGATTTAGCCTTTAATTTCGCTTCGAATGAGTTCGCCGAGTTCCGTGTCATCGCATGCGAGTACACCATCCCATTCCCCTACCCCAACACCTCCCCGATCGTCGACACCCGTCAGATCGGCGCGAACACCGCCGCCGGTTTCGCCACCGAATCGGTCAATTGACGAGAGCAGTCCGTTCCTGAATCCATTGGTGACATCCAAAATTCCGGGAGCGAAACCATCAAAACCACCGAAACCCCCGAAACCACCGAAACCATTGTTGGGACAGAGCAGTGAACCCGAACGGATGTCCTTCAGTGAGAAGAAACGCCGTTTTGAGCAGGGAATTAACACACAAATGGAAAAAGAATCGGAATTTTCGCTTTTCACTGAAAAACGGTTCAGTTATTTGTCGAAAGACGAACTCGAAAAGTTGAAAGAAGAAGAGGCAAAGAAATTAGCATCTTTCACTGAGGATCAAATCAAAACTTATAAAGTGTTCCCCGAAGAAGATGATGTCGAAGATGAGGATGATGATCAATTCGTGTCCGATCCTATCGAAAGCGATTCACGCATTTTTAGGACTGCAAAAGCTGAACGACGATTTAAGGATCGGCTTAAAAAAGACGGAATTGATTTTGACGATTTCAGTGAATGGACTCATTTAACTCCGACTCAAAGAAGAACATTAGAGGCGGAGAAACGTTCGGCGTGGAGACAGGCGCGGCTTAAATCACTCGAAGACGATGCGATGCGGGCACAAATGGTGATCGCTAAGGTCAAAGAGATTACCGAATCTATGGAAGCACGGCCCGTGTCACCCAAAATGCAAGTCGTGGATATCGATATTGACATTGATAAAGATTACAATGGTATGGTAATTCCTCTAAAATTAATTAATTAATTAATTAATTAACCATTAATTAACTTCAGATAAATCCGAACGCAGTACTTCTGCGAGCAGCAGTATATCACCCGTAAGTAGCCACAGTGATCATTACCGTGCCCGACATGCGGAAGCGGTGAAATTGGATGATGACGATTCAGACGATTAAGAAATAGCATTTTTAACCATAAATATATTTAAAACGTGTCGCTACTTAACGATGAAATACCCCATTTTAGTGAAAAAGCATTATAATGTATTATTTTTATCAGAAATTATTTTACTATATCTATATTTTTGGTTTCATTTTCATGTTATTTAATATTTAGCAGCATTACGGTGGCATTTTTATATTAGAGTCAAATATTGATTCACTATGCACCACCACAACACCCGCTTTTAAGCAATTATTGTTATAAATTCACCCATCGGCAGCTTTTGAAATACTTTCATTTTCCTTTAGAAACAATTGTATAATTTTAAGGAAAACCATCGCTGTGATTTATCGTCAAAATGCATTATTTGCCTTTTTATAACTCAAATTTTTGTAACACCTAAAAATACATTTCAGGAATTAATATATGTTATTATAAATATTAATATTAATCGGGTATTTTCAGCCCGTATTATCATTTTAATGATAGAATTTATATCCTTCGTACAGAGCTGATTTAAAACCTAATGTAATGTAAAATTCATTCTCTAATATACAATCCTAAAATCAATTCAATAAAATACCATTAATCCGCTGCCCTTTTATATGTTTCGCGCCATAATTTAATTGGTTTTTCTCTTTAATGCTTCGATTAACATCTGCAAAAATTAATTAATTTACATGATTTATTTCAATTTTGTAATTACCTTTTGCTGATGAATAATACGGTTGAGTTTTTTAATCTCTTCGTTGTGACACTTATCAAATGAATCGATAATTTCTCTTATTCGTTGCAATTGATCTTCGATATCATTTTCCAATACTTTTATTTTAAGTTTTAGAATAGCATTTTCTTTCGTCATTTCTATTAACTGAAATTAAATTATTTAATAAATGAATCCGATTCTTATGCATTTTACGTGTGACTTAATCTGATGCTGTCGTTTCTTATAAAGTAATACAATTCGTATGCAGTAAGAAATGGCATTTTCGTGGACATTTTGAAGCGAATTTATTATCATAAGCAATTCATTTCTGATGCGATAGAACAATAATTCACGATCAACACAATTGAGTGTTAATTGACGAATTAATGCATCTAAAAGTGGATAAAAATAAAAATAAATTATTTTGTTATATCCATAATACTATAATGATAATAATAATACCCAAACACTGATCATAGAGTTGCCTTTTTATTGGACATGTCGCAGTTTGACGTGCGTGATGTGTTTGCAGATATGTATCAAAAAGTTGATTTAAATTTATTACATCCGTTCGCGTTTCGGGAATTGTTGAAACTTTTTCGTCTAAATCATCATCTTCACATTGCAATGTTCTGATAAATTAACAATTTACATTCATATTCAACAATTTAAAGTCATACTTTAAAGGAAGTATCGAATCGAATATACATGATGAACTTTCAATGAAATCATCGGTATCATTTGATGCATCTTTTCTTATCTGATAAATGTATTTAAGTAATTTATATTTTAATGAAATAAATTCAGTCATTTATTTTTAAGTTTATTATTATTTATGACATTTAATAATATATACAATAAATGAAAGACCATTAATCGATCGGTTAATGCTGTAACTAACAACAAAATGCTATCCTTTAAAAGTCTAATGCATCCACAGAATCTCCTTTTGAATTATTAGGCGATTCTAACATAATTGTTACGGGACCATCGTTTTGTATCGACACATTCATATATGCACCGAATTTTCCATCTAAAAATTAATCGTATAAAATAAATATTAAAATGAAAGTTAATAAATAAATACATAAATAAATACCTTTTATTAAATTGGGTTTATACGACATCTTCAATTTGTCCATAAATTCATTATAAAATTGTTGTGATTTCGTCGCTTCCATAGCATTGTGATAATCGGGTTTATTTCCCTTTAAAGTGCTGTATAATGTAAATTGACTCACGCATAATATTTCATAATTTTTTTCCTGAACATTCTTATCCCATCGTTTGCCATCGTCAGACTCAAACACTCGAAGATTAAGAATTTTCCGAACCCTAAAGTGACACTTTTCCATTCAATATATTTGTATATATTTGTATTTAATGATTTTTTAGTACTAAAAAATCATTAAATTATTTAATAAATAAAAATGACTCACAAATAATCGTAATCTTCACTTTTATCGAATCGGGAAATCCCCACCAAAATACAAAGACCTTTTCCAATCTGAGATATTAATTCATCACCGACTAAAATTGGTATATCATTATTAATTATTATATAATTATTATCACGATCATCATTACATACCTGTGACAGAAGCATGAGTCACTCTTTGCACCAATGCTTTCATATTGAATGAGGATTCCGTTACAAATTATTCTTATACGATCATCGGTACCATAAGATTAATGTGCAAAATATATTTTAAATTCAAATGTCAATAAATTTTAATGAATCACAAAACACAATATTTTTGAATATAAATTGTATCATACAAATTGTATCATACAAATTGTATCATACAAATTGTATGTAAACAATTTGTTTACGTCAATACATATACACGTGTTTCTCGACCGTCGTACATAAACATTGTAAATCATCAATAAATTCAAAAGAATATAATTTGTGTTAAGATTAAATAATTATAAAATAAAATTAATTAAATAAAATATTTATTTATCATATTTATTTATTTAATAATTATTTAATAATAAAATTGAAATTTTATTTTTTTTTGTATAAAACCATAACATTTCATCGCAAATCGAAGAGAATCAAATTTAAAGGGAAAAATAAATTTTTTAGTTGTAAATGTATTACGTATTATAAGCACTTTTACTAAAAGATGTGTTTAGTTCAGTACATTGTTGTGAGAGGTGACCTCAAATGGCCAATCGGTGCTCTCATCGGTAATTATTATTCAATTAATTTTGTCGGTGTTAATCTTTACCTTTTGACAGCTCAGGGATGTCACGCGTCTGTATCTGCAATTGTCAAGTATATGAATGATGAGTCGACACAGAAGTACATCAGTGATTTGAATACGATGAGAAAAGTCGTACTTAAAGCGGAGTCCGAATCACAACTCACGTCACTTTGTGATACGCTCGATAAAGAGACCATCGGATATGTCCTTTGGAAGGAACATCCGGAGAATGTCAACACGTGTATTGCCACTGTTCCAAGAGATAGAAATGTTTTGAAACCATTTTTTAAAGAGTTTAAACTTTTTAATTAAATAAATTATTAAATTGAAAATAATTTAATTGTAATTTATTTAATTTTCAATTTTTGATAATTTAAATGAGTTTTGAATAAATCAATTTGAATCATTTTCGTAGAGA
>LBFL01010412.1:8698-23122 GCA_000988845.1 Hypochthonius rufulus
TGTGAATTCGATTCATCGTCACTCGACTCATTGAGTAATGCCTGTAATTGTTTGACTTTTTCCTCTTTTTCTTTAGTTTTGTTTTGTGAGACATAATTGTACATCGGATCCTCATGCGTGTACCGGAACTGTTCACTCTCTTTATTGCCACTCAAAAACAACGGACATTCCTTATCCCCTGTCCTATGCCCGTACATTTTGCATCTCCAGCATTTCATCACTTTAACCTCTTTTCCTAACGGCATCCAAAGACCTTTGGTCGGGGCTTTCGCCAGAAATTCGCGTGCCGCTTCATTCCCGGGTAAGTCGGGTATGCAATCCTCGGGTCGTTCCTCATCGGTTTTGACGAGTCCCGGCGGTGGTTTATCGTAACTTAAAAAACATTACCGTATATAATAACTTAAATTAAATGAAATATTACATTACAAAGTATCGTAATGTTTTAGCGCTTCCATAAGACGAGCGTCACATTTGTCGTGATGCGATGACGAATGTTCTCCCGAATGTGACGATGATGATGATGATCGATGTTTTGACTCTTTCGATGACATTATTATTACATTTAAATGTTTCTGTTTTAAGAGCAAATATTATGTTTAAATATGAAAATATTATTGTTTTTAACAATTTGCTTAATGCTCTGCCATTGTAAATAATGGTTTCTATGGAAACGAATGTAATCATTGAATCACTATAGTGTTGCGCTTTCCATTTACAGTGATAATAAATTATATTTATTATATTAATTTATGATTTATTAAATTGAAATTTACATTATTAATTTACCGCTAATAAATTGATACAATGTCTGTGAGTATCGGTTATGTAAATCTTTAAATATAAATATATTTTATTATTCTAAAAGTTGATGCGCATTATTTTTAATGCATTCAAAACAATGATTTTAATTTTTTTTATAATTGAATTTTCAATTAATATCTAAATTCAGACGGAAATTGACGAAACACTGAAGCGAATTCACGGGACACATAAGGGTGTGACGGGGGTTATTGTGGTGGACCATAATGGGGTCACCATTAAATCGACTTTAAATGAAAATAATGACATAACTCAATCATATGCCAATACAATCGCCCAAATCGTTGAGAGAGCGAAATTGGCACTGAAAGAGAATGACGAATTAACCTTTCTTAAGATCAGAACGAAAAAACACGAGTTTATTGTTGTGCCCGGTAATGACCATAATGACCATAATGATCATAATGACACCATTTATTAGTATGAATTGTCATGATCATAGCATTTAATGTATTATTTCCATTACAGATAAAGAATATATGCTCATCACATTGATTAACCCTGCAAATGAATCGTCAGCATAATTTTTTGGATGTTTTTCTCATTTATTAATTCCGTTTATTTCATTGTAATGTATTTTTTTTAATTATTATGGCACTTGAGGAATGATTTTTACAACAAATACTGTTTTATCAATTAAAATGTACTAAATTATTAATTATTATTAAAATTCGCACGCATTAAAGACCGGTCTTAAATATTCATTCATCTTTAATCGATTTCAAATAATTTTGATATGCATTTTCATCCATCAATTTACTGATCTCTTCACTTTTGCTAATCTCCACTTTAAAGAGCCATCCCTGTTCATAACACGACGAGTTTACTAATCCTAAATCCGAGATTTAACCATAAGGTAATGTAAGTCTAAGTTTATATAAGTTAATCCTCACCCGGTTTATCTTCGAGTGCTTTATTAATCTCAATAATTTTGCCTGAAACGGGAGTATATATTTCACTCGCAGCTTTGACACTCTCAACAGCTCCGACCTCATCTATAACAATAGAGATTTTGAGTAAAATAACCATTGTTGCGGTACATATATATATATAACCATTTTGGTCGTAAGTACTTCCGACATCGGGTAATTGGACATACACGACGTCACCCAAAGCCTCTTGAGCATAGTGGGAAACTCCTACGGTCCCAATTTTAGGGTTAGAGTCTAACGAAATCCATTCGTGTTTATCACTGTATCGACGGTCTGAACATTATACGAATATATTTACATTATATTCGTTAATAATAACATGCAATAGACACGTGTTTCTTAACACAATTACCTGCAAATGATCTCTGAGTTTGGGTGACATAACCCAACGCAACTCTATTAACTTTAATGTTCAAATTGCTATTGAAAAGTTTGGGAATACTTTTCACAGTGATTGAACACATACGGACCGAACAAATTAATGTATAATTCATTGTGATTAAAAATGGTTGAAAATGCACAATTACTATATATGTAATGTTACGATGGTAATGAATTTCGAAATGATATGTTTATTATCAGTTTTAATATCAGTATTTGAAGAAAACATCAAAACGCATCACACGTTCAGTTTCAAGGACCAAATTGAGTCTGTCCCTTCGCACTGTGCACTGTTCTCTGTGCAGTTCTCTGTGCCTTCGCACTGCGCATATGACTCTTTCAATCTGAACATACGAAACATCAGCTGTTACATTAGATGAACACAAATGTTTAAAATTATTTTTACAAATCTCTTCACAATTATATTAATTTAATTACTCATATATATTTAAAGTGCATTCTTCAAAATATAGAAAAATATATTTTTTTAAATAAATTTTTCATTAATTCTTTAGTTTTTCTTTTTAAAGTGTTTAAATGTCTCAAATTGTGGTTTATAAAAATATAATTTAAATAAATATAAATATTTTTATTATCGCAATAAATTCGTTATGATAATAGTATTTCATCGTCAATTTCAATTGATATTCCGCCGTAACTTAAGTTCAATTGCAATTAAATTGTCACGTAATTATGGTACTGACGGAAAACGGGAGTCGTATTTCGGGGCAATCGGAGGTGAGACTGAAGATCCACCGCCTGATTTAACACCGCAACAGGTATTGGAATTGATTATTATTTATTTATTGATTATTAATTGCACTGAACTCATATAATTATCACATTTTACATTCTCAAACAATTAATTGAGTCATTTCTGCATAAACTTTGATTCAATAAGAAAATTTTTTGCTTTTTAATTGCAATTTATTAGTGAAATGATGTTCGGCATTTATAGGTTTTCCTATATTTTTTTCAAATACATTAATACACTGACATTGTTTTAGACCAAATGATTCAATAAATTAATGAAATATTAATGATTAAACAATTAGAAAAGCATAAATGAATCTTTGACATTTGTATATTTATTTTACACATAAAAAGTTTAACACAAATGTTTATCACATGTTTATTTATCATGCAATTAGTGTGGTGTTATATAACAAATATGACAAAAAATTTTCGAGTATACTGATAATAAATTGTCACGTGATAATGACGGTGATGGCATTGTTCATGGGGACAGTTAATTGATAAATATTAAACTCCATTTTAAATTTAATTTTAAAATTCTCTTTCATTTAAACGTATGATAATATGAAAGATCCGCACTTTTATCATCTCATACATGTAATTTGTTAATTTACGACACTTTTTGTAAGTTATGGAAACATTTCAAATATATTTGATTAAAGTTTTAAAAAGTTATGCGACATGAGGTTACATGAGGTTACATGAGGTTTATCATTGTTTTGCAAAATGTTTCGATCGGAAAAAACCTTTAAAAAGATAAAGAAATATGTAATTATTATTATTATTATTTCATTTTTAATTAAATCATTATTTGTATTTTGTAATTCCAAAGGTTACAAATATACTACGAACGAATGAGATTACCCTTTCGAGTACAGTAAAACCTGTCAAATCGATACAGTGCAATCAGCTCGCCTCAAACCACCCGATTGAGGACCGCCTTAGGATTGCCAAATTCAATTTCAAAAGTCTCAGCCCATCATTAGCATCATCAAATTCATCGGATTCTATAGCATATGCAGTGTTTGACGGTCATGGCGGTGGTTCATGTGCCGATATCATATCCCGACGATTGTTCCATTACATCGCTCTTTCATTATTACCCAAAACTACTGACTTTAACATTGATACGATTGAGCAGTTCGTTCAGGATTTATACATTTGTCCCAAACCCAACACCGTTATCCGGAACATGTATGATGATGGAGCCGTGCAATTTATTACCAAATATTTGAATGATTCAGAACAAAAAGCACTATTGAAATATGCAAATGAATTGAATGATTCACATGACATTTCAGAAAAAATTTTTAATGCATTTCTACGGTGCGATTCTGACTTAAGTGATGAAATCGAGAAAAACCTTCTCTCATCACCATCAAATATCCTATTGCATTATTACTTATCATTAGCAGTAAGTGGATGTTGCGTTTCACTTATGCTCATACATCAAGACATGGCATATATTGCATCGTGTGGTAAGTCTTTAGCCATAAACTTTGTCAAAGTATTAAAAAGATTAATCGGATTATGCTAATCTCAGGTGATTGTAGAGCCGTCCTCGGGTTGAATAATATGCAAAATGACAATCAACGAAATATAAAAGCAATTGAATTGTCGAGAGAGCATAACACTGATAATATAACTGAATTAAAGAGGGTCCTTTCGGAACATCCCAAATCGGAACAAAATAATGTCATCCGCAACAATCGTCTTTTGGGACAATTAATGCCGTTACGGGCATTCGGAGATTTTAATTATAAATGGTCAATTGAAAAAGTTCAGAAATTGGGCTTAACACGTGCATTCGGATCTCACGTTATACCGCCGTATTACCTCACACCGCCATATCTTATATCAACTCCTGAAGTTCAACAAATTTCTATTAAAGATATTAATAATAAATTTATTGTTATTGCGACTGACGGTTTATGGGAACTCTTCGAAAGTTCACGGAAAGTCGTAAAATCTGTATATAGACATAAGAATAGAAATACCGACGCACAAAACGAACCGATTGTGGATGATAATTGTGCGACTCACTTAATTAGGACTGCATTAGGATCGACTCCATCAATTGATTCGCATGCCGATCCGAATCATCTCCAACATCAGCAACACGCACGATTAGTCACGTATTTAACTCTGCCACAGTCTGTTGTGAGGAATTTTAGAGATGATATCTCATTAATTGTTTTAAATTTAGAGTCATAATTAAATAATTATCAAATGATAGTCAAAGTTAACGTTTTATCAAATTCTAGTCTTATAATTTGTTGTGAATTTCATTTAAGAATTAATAAAGATATTTCTTATATTCATTATGTCAAACCATTCATGAGTCAAGACAATTGAAAATACCCGATATTCCGCGCCGCAATCTCTTGCGCAATTGAATTTGTTGCTAAGCAACGCACTTAATGTTTACACACAATGTTTACAACAATGGAAGAGAGTCTTTAGGGGATGCGAAATCATGGAATTTCATTGACTTTTTAATGGATTAATTATTTGTTATTAATTTGAAAATAATAAAATAATGGATCATAAAGAAATGGAACATTCAATGGACACACAAAAGTAAAATGTTACATTATGTTACATTATGCTATATTATGTTACACTTTATTTATATTTCAGTAAAATTGACAGTGAATTATTAAATGTGAACGTATTGAGTAATGATTTAATATTGAAACAAATATTTTATACTTTATCATTACGAGAATTGTATAATTCGTGTTCACAGGTAAATGATTGAAATAAATTTTCCATTTTTAATTAAATCATAATAATGACACCTTAGGTTTCACATGAATGGAATGACGTAACCAAAAGAGTGGTCACGAATCGGTTTGATTTGCATCACGTGTTTCATTTATATCGTGTTTCGCAATCACATCATCGCCGGTCGCATCATTCGCGTGAAACTCATTTAATTGGTGATGATATTCCATTCATAAGCGACAATTTCGAATCATTAGACCATAACATAAATCTTCAATTAATCAATGATATATATTCTCGACCGTCACTCGCGCTATTTTTATATGGAAGTTTCTGTCCGCAGTCGAAGAGAATCGATAAACTTATTGAATGTCGACATTTACTACCACCGGAATGTCGCATAATGAGTATCTCTTCGAGTGCCGGATTAATCGGAACTCCTAAAGGGTCATCCGTACCGATCGAAACTCAGGGTTATTACTCGACTCTCGCGGGAGTATCGTATATATTATTTCCTAAATTTTCCGGTGTCACTATTGATATGTTTGATGAAACAGATACATCAATCGAATCCCTTCACGAGAGGAATGACCTGAAGTGTCTCATTATCTTTTCTAAAATATGCACGATTAGAAAAGATAAGAATAAATTAATTCAATTTAAGAATATAAATTATCTTTTGGATAAATATAACGATCGCATAGCAATTGGTGGTGCTTTTATCGATAATTTAGGTTATTATTCAGTGAATTCACCTCCAAATGTGAAAATACCAAAAAAATACAATGATATGTTTGGTTTAGCCATAAGTGGAAGTAATGTCAATGCCTGTAGTGTAATAATTACGACAGAAAATCTAAAAGATACGGAAACAAAATTAAATGATTTTCGCCGAAATTTGCCATTTAATCCCATTTCGAACTCATCTAATCTTACATTTGGATTTATATTCATATGTTCGGGTCGCGGTTCTTCAATATATGATACCCCAAATGCCGAGTCTCAAATCTTTAGTAAAGTATTTCCCGGTGTGAAACTTTTTGGCATTTTTGGTAATGGTGAATTCGGACATGATTTTTGGCCATCACTGGACAAAGGACCGGCAAATGAATGCCAAACATTTGAGGATTATAAAGTTACGGAAAAGAATTTATGGCATTTTTATTCAACAGTTTTGGTTATGGTAAATATTAAAATTAAAAAGTAACATAATCGTGACGATTTTTAATTATGGTGATTTCACAAATTTCTTGAAATTTTTTCTTATTTTAGTTAAACATGTCCCATATTTGTGATCATTTTTAATGTTAAAATTGATTTTAATGATTCTGTCATTAGAATAGAAACTTCAATCTGTACATACCGTAGCGTCGCGCGTATACCGGACACTTAAATCTCGACGAAACCCTATGCAATAGTTAAACAAAACCTGACTGATGCATGCAAAATAGCCGAGGGACGAGCATCAAAAACCCAATTCAAAAACAATAGCATAGGGTTTGTGATTTTAAGGGGTGTCCCGTATACGCGCGACTAAACGGTAATTCATTTTTTTATGAACATAATTTGTTGCAAAAAACTAAATTAAACTAAACTTTTCAATTCTGGAACTAAAAGATTTTCAAAATTTTTATTTAGGGTAAGATTTAACGATTATTATTAAACAATTGTATCATTTTGTAATTGTATTAATAAAACGGTTTTTATTATTAATAATATTGTCTTTAAATACAAAAGTTAAAAAATCAACAAAAAACTAAACAAAATATATACAAAGAAATGGACTTTAAAATCATTGACTTACAATAAATTAATTTTACGACATTTTACACTATTACATGCTTCTTATTTGTTATTCTCGTTTCTCATGATGAGATTCTAAAAAATAAATAAAAACAATGATTTAATATGAATTAAAAAACAAAAATATTAAATAACATTAAATAACATCAGAGTTAAAAAGCTCATTATTAATACGAAAATCATATTATTTCATAATTATAATAAATTCATCATATATTTGAAATTATAGCGTAAATCGTGAATATACTCACCGGTCTCTTCTTCGGCATCATCATCATCATCATCATTTGCTTCGAGAATATCGGAAAAACACGACATATAAATAATTACGGAGAGAAATGACAACGGTAATCCGAATATTAATATGGTGAGTACGGGATTCCCGTGATACATCGTGCCGAGTGATGTGATCGCGTCAAATCCGAGGCGATAGAGACGATGCCAAAAGGTATCACCACCCAATGCCTGAGCACAGAGAAAATAAACATCAGTGACTTTATAAGTTATTCAATAAATATATGACACAAATGATAATATATAAGTTGAAATTAAATTAAATTAAATTAAATTGAAATTATATCATTAAATAACTTAACAGTTCTGACCTTAACTTTAACAGAATCAATTTTAAGATCTTCTAATAGATTAATAAGATTTTGTGGTAAAATTTCATCCTCTAATAAGTAATATTGTAAATTTGTGGAATTAAGTATAATAACATTGGGCAATGGCATTATCATCCGCAACGCAATGGAATTGATGGTATCGACATCCGAACACCATCCAAATATGAATTTATCGTTATTTGAGTATGTATATGCAATCGCTTCGATTAACTCACGAAACTCTTCATTTTTCGCAGTCAATAGTTTCCCCAATTGTTTAAACTCTTCTACTAATGCAATCACCAATAATTTCCCTGTAAATTTAATTTATTTATAATTTCTATATATTGCTTAATAACCTCAACACATACGCGACTGTAAATATAAATTCATATTTCCATTTGTGATTTTATTGAATTGAGGAAAACGGTGGCACCGAATCCATTCTTCTAAATTGGGGTTTGATTCGTCTAAAAATTAATAATTAATAATAAATTAATTAATAATTTTAAAACTTTCATCTAACATTAGACTAATTTCGTATCACATTAAACATTAATTATAAATTATTGCCAAAAGTTTAAAATAATTGAGACTCAAAATGCATAAATGACTCATTAATAATGTACAAAACATTAGTAAATTGTAATATGATTTACCATATTTGGCAAAAAAATTGTTCTTTTTTATCACATAAACTCCATTAGTAAAGTTATCGCATATTCTCTTTGACTGATAAAACCAATCATAACTTTGGTATTTCTTCGCGATTTGAGTAAAATTTTCAGATATTTCATCACCGAAATGCGCAAAAAATACGGAATGCGTTTGTCTTAACGATTCCATTTCATTACAGTGTGATATTTGCCGAACCGATGGTCCATTCATACGCAAAGCGAAGTCAATAAATTCGTCTTTAGTCCGATCGCCGCGAAATTCAACGGTTTTTTCGGAGTTTACGAATAGAATTGTCGGGAATCCTTTGACTGAGAAGTGATTGGCTATGGCCGTGTGTCGTGTACAGTCGACTCTCCCAACAAATATATCAACATCTTTGTTATGTAATTGTTGTGCAATCTGAGCCCATATCGGTTCTGAAACAAGAAAAACATTGCATAATCATAATGACTTAACCTGACTTAACCTGTGCATACCCAAATTCCGGCAGTGATGGCACCACGGGGCGTAGAATTTGATTATCCATGACCGACTGTCTTTAGGATAAATCTCCAAAAATTTCTCATTCAATTCAATGACCCGATTTGCGGCACAATATTCGTATTGACCAATAATTGCCCATATTATTGTGATTCCGATTAAACATGCATGTGTTTGTGTTAAGCTTAACATTTGATTCGTCTACAATTTTTAAGGCATTATAAATGATTGAAAATATCAATTTACAAAACAATGGTTTTACAATGCTTTTACCGGAAAAAGGACATTAAAATGCTACAAAACCATGTGATTCAACACTATATGTTAGGGTATGATGAAAATCTAATCATTAAATATCGTATTTACACATATCATTAGTTTTAATGATATATGAAAAAATACATCCGATTTAATTATAGGGAAAAAATGCATAAAATGGTGAAACTCAATACATTAATAAAATAAGAATTTATTTCATTATCATTAATCTTTTTTATTTCTCAACGAATCGCATGTAATAAATTATCCCTTTTGGGGTATCCCATAGACCTATTAACCGAGTCTCAAACTCACCCTAAACACGGTTAACACTCTTATGTCAATGATAATTCGGTTGATATCCCTATGCACATGCGTCATATACATTGTAAATCATTCATTTTCGCGATGCTATTCGTGTGTTCGCTGCACACACATATTACATAAAACAAAATGCAATATGTATTGTGATTGAATCAAAAATACGTCATCATTATTAAATTAATTTCGTTTTTCCTAATTCCATATCATACGGTGTAACATTAAATTATTTTAACTAAAAATGTCAGATGTGAATTGTGAAGAAATCCCAAAATTGAGTTCACATATGGAGAATCAATTGACTATGAACGGACCGAAAAACAATGATGTGCATGACGATGATGTGCATGACGATGATGATACTGATTTCGTCGATCCGTGGAACGTGATGAGTAAATCAGCAGCGGGTGTTGATTATGATAAATTAATCGGTGAGAAATTTACATATGAATTGATAAATTAACGTAAAATTTATGTTTTGGTAAAAGTGCGTTTTGGGAGTTCGAAATTGGATGATGCAATCGTGAAGCGGATTGAGAATGTCATCGGTCAACCGGCGCATCACTTACTGAGGAGAGGCATATTCTTCTCGCATCGCGATTTGAATGTCATATTAAATCGATACGAACAGAAAAAACCCTTTTTCTTATACACCGGTCGTGGTCCATCGTCCAATGCACTGCATTTGGGTCATTTAATACCATTTATGCTCACGAAATGGCTTCAGGAGGCGTTTGATGTGCCTCTGGTCATTCAACTGACCGATGATGAGAAATTCCTATGGAAAGACCTCTCCATGAGTGACGCCAAAAGACTGTCGATTGAAAATGCCAAAGATATTATAGCGATGGGTTTTGACGTTCACAAAACTTTCATTTTTTCCGATTTATCTTTTATTGGGTATGCATTTATGTCTCATTTCATTACCATCGTTTACTTTAATATTATTTTATTTAAATGCGTTAAAGAATTATGCTTTTAATTTTACATTTGAACGGTGATGCCCCTCAATTGAATACTTTAGATTTTATTATTAGTTTTAATACAATTATAAAACACGTTAACACCAACAATTTGTTGAACAAATCTATTTGTGTTCACTTTTAAAAGGTTTTACTGCATTTGCACACCAATATATTAAATTATGATGCAATTTATATATATTTATCAATATAATGTATTTTTAATTTATTAAACAGCGAATGTCCACCTTTTTACGAGAATATCGTCCGTATACAGCGTAACGTGACCTTTAATCAGGTGAAAGGTATATTTGGATTCGGGGACAGCGATTGCATCGGTAAAATAAGTTTCCCCGCAATTCAAGCGGCGCCGTCATTCAGTTCATCGTTTCCGTTCATTTTCAACGGCAAAACTGATATTCCGTGCCTAATCCCATGTGCAATCGATCAGGACCCGTACTTTCGCATGACACGTGATGTCGCACCTAAACTGTCCCTTCCAAAGCCGGCGCTGATTCACTCCTCATTTTTCCCGGCACTTCAGGGTGCACAGACGAAGATGAGCGCTTCAGACACAAACAGTTCTATATTTTTAACCGATACACCGAATCAAATCAAAAACAAAATCAATAGATACGCATTTTCGGGCGGAGGTTCGACCGTCGACGAACACCGTCAAAATGGTGGTAATTGTGATATCGATATTACGTATCAATACCTTAAGTTCTTTATGGAGGATGATAATCGTTTAGAACAAATCCGGAATGAGTATTCGAGTGGCGAATTATTGTCCGGGCATATGAAGAAAGAGTTAATCGATATCCTTCAAAAGATTGTCACCGAACATCAGGAGAGACGTAAAAGTGTTACCGATGATGTCGTGAAACAATTTATGACTCAGCGAAAACTTACCTTTGATTTTTGATGTTTAACTTAAGAATTATTTCTTTAGATATACGAATATTATCAAAAAATGATTTTTTTCAATAAAACAATCTCAGGTTAAATAAATTAAATTTGAATTAAATTGATGAATATTTATGCAGAACGTAATTATATATCATGCAATTTACTGCATGAATGAGTTCCGCACTCAAAACACTACTGATATATTTAGAATTGAAATGTTTTCAATACGTTTAACTATAATTTCTGTACAATTATATTCGATATTATCATACACGCACTTTTACAAACTTTTTATTTAAAAAAATGTTTCTTTAATTAAATGTGAATGCGCAGAAAAAATGAAATATCCTCACGATTCACATTAATTTAATTTAATTTAATTTAATCCAATTATATCTTTATTTTCAAACTGTAAAATTCAAATATAAAATTTCTTAAAATTGCATTAACGTTTTTAAATATAAAAATATAAAAATATAAAAATGTTAATTTACATAATTTTTGAAATTTTATAATTAAATCAGTGATTATTATTGATCTTTAATCTTATCCGTAATTATGAATTTTATATATTTTATAAGATTTATTTAAAAATCAAAAAATGAAGAGTTTTTCTGAATTTGGCTCAAGTATTTCAAACATTTTAATGTACTTATAGATAAGTATCGTAATAAATTTTTTGATTATATTTATTAAATTTTAATTCATAATACGAATTAATGAAATAGGATTTTATCACCATTAAAGTTTTAGTTCATAAAAACAAATAATAATTGAATTGTGATTTTATTTTTCTCATAATATATGCGTATTAAGTATTAAGGTTTGAGGTGTAATTTTTTAGTCATTATAATAATGATTTTAATGATAATTAATAATAATGATTCCTCTGACATTCTTATAACCGGTGTAATGCTAAATTTCTTTCATCATATGCTTGTACATTAGAGTCTCTATTTATGTTCCGCGACGGGCCTCAGAAAAATGGGACATAAATGTAAATCGAACATAAATATAAACGTACATGTATTTTCACGTAAAAGTGAAAAGTGATTTGAAAATAGGCGGACATAAATGGAAAAAAGACAAATGTAGGAGAACATAAATAGGGATTCGAGTGTATGTGTTTATTAATCATTCATATAGCGTTTGACCCGAAGAATTGGAATATCAATAATTATGATTAAATATAATTATTATAATTATCGTTGTTTTGTATTAGTTAATTACAAAGTAGAGTCACAATAATTATCCTAAAGCATCACGCATTTTGAATTGAGTTACAAAGAATGAGATTTTATTGAAACATTTTCATTGCATAAATTATAGTTCTTCAAAAAGTATACATTTCTTATCACTTTTGATTTACTTGTAATACCCGTGCCCATATCCATGACCATATCCATGACCATAATAGGGATATCCTAAAAAATAAATATAATTATTCATTTATTCCAATATATTCAAATCGATTAAAAATATCACGTTTTAGTGCAAAATATTATATTATTATATTAATATTAAAAAATTATTATATATATTATTATATACTTTCAAATTAAAATCGTTACATTATGTGATAAATTGATTTATGTTCAAAATGCTAATGAACTTTTCACAATTAATGTTAACACCATTTGATTGTGGTTAACATATTAAATAAATAATTAAAATCTATTTTAAATGAACATCTTTATACGTATATATAGTTTCTCATATAAATAGTACAAGAAATTAATAACTTACCATAGCTATAGTAATAAGGATAATAATGTCCGTAACCATAACCATGTCCGCCGTAACCACCGTATCCACCATATCCATGTCCGCCGTATCCACCGTATCCACCATATCCATGTCCGCCGTATCCGCCGTACCCATGTCCGCCGTAACCGCCGTATCCACCATAACCATGACCACCATAACCACCGTAAAATCCTAAGAATCCGGCCGTTGTAATCGTAATTAAGAGAAACAATGCCAAAACTCCGAACTATAAATTATATTAGTTTTATGAATTTTATCAGATCGGTTCGACTTCAACAATATACTTCAACAATATTCACGACTCACCATAAATTTCATTTTTTATCTCAGATTTAAGAGTTTCAGAACTAAGCAATTGTTAATGTTATCGGTGAAATACTGAAATGCGCTTTCTTTTATATCAGTCAAAGAATAGGTAATTAGTGAATGTCTACGGGTGTGTCATTCATACATTTTGATGAATAATTATCGAACTGCGCTTTAATTCGGTGAATTGAGGTCTATTTTTGAATTATCATGATTTACTAAAAATTAATAATATCATATTATGTATGCCGCCTTCGGTTTCAATACGACACTAGAGAACACAGAAGTTTTATGCAAATAACAATTATACATTTGTATTGCTTCATTATAATTAATTTAAGTATGGCATTGAATTAACATGATTAAGAAAGAGAAATTTCAAATTAAGAACATGTATATAAAGTAATAATAATTTATTATTAATTTAGGATAATTATATATTTATATTTATATTTCCCATTAATTTGGTCATTTTCAATATGCAACAATTAATTATTATGATAAACATAATCATTTTATTCGACGGTATTATATAAATTTCGTATGTTAATTTTCACAGTTCAATGACTCCCCTTGAAAATTTCCAATTAATTGTTATGTAATGAATTATTTACGTGTCAATAGTCATTTCAAATGTTTTTTGGTCTTTATATTCACTGAACAATAAATGAATCTTTATGTGTCTTATTTATTACAGGAAAAAATAATAATAAAAATGAA
>LBFL01010425.1:14929-31832 GCA_000988845.1 Hypochthonius rufulus
TGTCCCTCATGCATCCGGGAATAGTCCCGTCGTGCACTGTTCCCGTAGTGGCGGAGTGACCAATTATTTAAGGCCCAATTGTGCTGTGAGTGAAACTGAAACTTCCGCATCGAAATCGTGTTTCACGTGTAATGGTGTATCAATACGATGGTTCATCATATTAATTGCTTTTATTGGACTTTTATGTGCCATCATCGGGACAATTCTCGGGGCGTTACGTACAACCGGAAGAGAGCACCTCACGTTGGCTTTGTTAATGATCGGTCAGTATTAAATCATTTATTTTCACAAATATATAAATCTCCGTAACGTAAACTTTTCTTATAGTCAATTACTCTATTATATAAACTCATTTATCAGATCCCAATCTATAGATTTGTATTCATAAAGAATTTTCAAAATCGTGAAAACCTCCATAATATGAATATTCATTTTGAATCGTAATAAACTGCACTTAAACTTCTCTAACGTAAACAAATTCTTGCACCCGAATCATATAAATCTAAGCTGTTTAAACCTCTGTAACGTAAAAACTATTGTAAACAAAAATTTCCGCTGCTGTTATAAAGATAGAGATGTGTTTATGTTAGAGAGGTTTACGTGCATTATGTTTATGTTATGGAAGTTTATATTTTTAAAAGTTCACATTGAATGTGATTGAGTATCTAATGACATGACAATGATATTCGAGACAACGCCTGACCTTAACCCGAATATCCTTTTATGAGTTTTTTATGAGTTTCAATATTATTATGTGACTCCTCATTTATGGGAATACTCTTTCTGTTAATCGTGACAAAATTCTGGTGTAAAAAGAATCTGCGATCTCTGGTCTCTGATCCTTAACCGTTTCTCTCAGAATCACGCATCAGTTGATAGTTACAATAAATTATCTCTCAGAAACATGATCCCAATTAATGTGGTAAAATGTAAAGGGTAAAGGATAATGATATGATACTTGTTTTGTACAATGACAATAATGGTGGCGATGGTGGTGATGTCGGAACGGTATTGGATTAGGTTATGGATAGAGATATATCGATTAACCTTATTTTAGATGATTTTATAGTGATTTTATAGCGATTTTATAACAAAAATCACCATAATTCGACGTGTTTTATATCACACCTCTTTTTGTACATTTAAACCACTTTAACGTAAACAATAAAAATAGAAAAATATTACTGAATTTCTCTAAAACTTGAACAGACACTTAAGACCCGATTCTATGCATTTGTATTCCAAAGAACCCTTATATCATGAAAACCTCCTAAAACTGAATAAAAACAGAACCGCAATAAGTTCACGTCATAGAGGTTTTACGTGTATCAATTTTTTCTTATGTATTTTTTATTTGGATTTGAATTTCTTCCCTAAAATCAACTCACCTGTGAATTTGTGAATTTGGGTCATGCAATTTTCATATTTTGCTATTAAATTCATGTTAATGTTAACAAATAAATTTGCAAATAACTGTATCGTGAAAACCTTTAGACACCTCTAAACGACACCGCTAATCTATTTTTGTTTTGGGAAAAACGGATATTTATATTCCCCCGTTTATCATATATTATATGATAATGTTTTTTAATGGGATTTAAATGAATTTAAATTATTTCTCACACTGAGTAATCGTATGAGATCCTTGAACTTAATTGAGAGGTAAACTTATATAATAGAAATGAGTTTAATTCCTTTTGGCGTTTGTAAAACGAGAGAATTATGAAATGATAATTGACTTTAAAGACAATTACTTTATGAGTTTTAAAAGTAATAAAATCATTGGAAATATCAAAACCCCATAAATTGAATAATAATAAAACCCCATAAATTGAATAATAATAAAAATGGTGAATGATTTTATTGGGCATTTAATTTATATGTCCTCTAATTTGTAATTAACCCGATTTTGATTTAACAGTATTATCATCAGTGATTCCTTTAACTTTGAAGTTAATTATCTTAATGCATCGAAATGATTAGAGTTGCCTTTTAAAGCCGATGACATTATTCATTATCTATGATAAGCCACTCTCTCGTATTGGGGAGTTATATATATTAAAGATCTCTCCTTTAAGAAAGGACCTCTCATATAATAAAGAACCTCTTACGATGGGAGAGCGAACATTTGTAGCATTCCACAGTAATAAGCGAAAATGTCCTTTCCTCGAGCATTTCCTTTTCTTATATGTATTTTTACGTTGCATTGTGTCGGTTCAAAGCTAATATTACATCCTCTTTAATGGACATTTTAGTAGTTCAGTGCCGTGTCCATAATTATAACTCTCAGCGAATGGAAAAAAGGAAAAACCATTTTCGGTTAAATTACTTTAAGTGATCTCTCAGAATGATCATTACGACCTTATGATTTCATTGTGTCGCATACGATTTACCCAATCATATCATTGGTACATATATGTATTGTTGAGATTTTTCATGCCGATAGTCAATGGCATTATTACATATATATTTGTTACGAATAAATTATGGTTAAAATTATGGGGAATTATGCGTATTCACGTCAATTCCCTTGAATTTCATACACATGTGTATGTTATTTGACATATTATATTTATATTATTTCATAATTTTATATATGAATTAATCATTTGACCAAAAGACACAGATTTTTATTTAAAAAATCATGAAATAGGATCACCGATTTATTTGTTATGAATATTTTATGAGTATAATAATATAATAATCAACTAATTATTAAACACTTTATTCTATGCATTTTTACATTTGATTTAATTTATATAATTCGTGATTTTAATTTGACACAAATTTTTATAATTCTCAAATATTGAGGCTGAAAAAAGGAGATCAAAAACATTGATAAACTGATTAATTTAGTTTTTTTGGCGCGAAATGTCAATTTTGAAAATAAATGTCAATTTAAACAATAATAATTACTCAATTGTTTGACGTAAACAAATAGTTTCAAATAGAAAAATGCCGAAATATCTCTTAAATTAAATTGTCGCGTTAAATATTGCGGAACTTTATTAAAAGGGGGAAATCTTAATTAACAATTAAAGAATATTTACTTTTGCAAATAACCGACGCTCCGCTCCTCATTCTTCTTTCGGTGTAATTATTTGTTTAAAAAAATATTTTTAAATTCTTGAAAATTGAATTTTAGTTAAAGTTAAATTTGATAAGTGTCAATGTTAATTGCGGTTAAAAGTTTCAAAAGTCAAATATATTCTCAAATGAAACAAATAAAAGATATATTTAATAGTAAAAATGACAGAAAAAAGAGATAATGAAATATGCGGAAATGAATGAAACCAAAAATTTCAATTGTAGCGTAGAATAGTAATTATACGTGTAAATACAACTTTATTCTAGATTTTTGTACATATTTTACCGTAAAAATCTTTTCTTTAGTTTATTCAAAATGAATTTGAATGCACAATTCAATTATACTCATTATTTAAGAAAGAAGTGCATACAAAACCTTTAAATTCGCATAAATGATTTTCCATTATATTTGATAAATGATGCATCAATTTTCATGCATTTTTCATTTCAATTGACTTTATTTGGGTATTGTTAAAATGGTAATACTTTTTTCGATGCATAATGAATGAATGCATCGGAATTTATGAGGTTATATAATAGACTCGAGTTCTTTAGACTCTTCAAAAGTGTTGATACTCTTCAGCAAAGAGAGTGAATCCGAACTTTTTTCTTATTCTTAAGAAATATCTAATTATATCCAAATTTACGCGTTTCTATTGTTAAAATCAACTCTTGTATAACATTATCATTGTACATATGTTTTAAGGCGGAGATGTTTTTAAAAATTCTTTTCCACATCTTAAAATCGCATGACTCTTTATGACTCTTTTTTGCTTGACACTTGACAATTGTCAATTTTCTTGCATTACAATTGTATATTTAATATTGTAATTATGGTTAAAGTTTTTAATTTTTTTTAACCATTAAAAGATATTAAAATTCTATTCAATTTGAGACAAATGATTTATATTCAGTTCAAATACTAAGAGTATAAATCTTAAAAAAAATATCCGTAATTAAATTAGATTAATCATGTGATATGTTTTTAATTTAATCATTTGACAATTGTGTGTTTTGACATACATAAACTCAAATAAATCATTATAAATAAATCCTTACGTATTTTAAATTCAAATATTTCTAAATGTGAATCTTTAGGTATACAAAAAAAGAAGAAAATCCTATTATAATAAAAGCATATTGATTAATGTGTAATCGCTTCGGGTAATGTTCGGTTTTTTGTATATGATTTGTTTGACATTTGAATATCTTTTGTTTTTTACGTTATTTTATTTGAATCATAAGTATTTTTGAATTTAAAAAAATATTTTAATCTTTTTATAACTTTTTTTTAAATTTTATGACTTTATATAACTTTAATGTTCTTCTTTTGTATTATGAATGCGCTGACTTTTGCATTTCACGCGATTACAAAACAATTCATAATACTATGAGCTGAGGGTTTTGAATAGAGGTTTTTGACTGTTTTCTTAAATGAGTTTTGTTCGTTATAATTACACTTTTTTTTGCAGGAATTTTATTTACTCTTTTTTGTGTTTTTTAAAATTATCTTTTCATTTGATTCATTCTTTTAAATTCATTTGAATAAAATAAATTAGAGTTTTCATTTGCAACTCTATACTGTTTATGCCGGTATAATAATATATCTCATTTATTCCACGAGAGCATTATTTATATAATATTATGTAACGTTATATATTATAACAGAAACACTGACGTTCAAATGCATATTAAAGAAAGTAATTCAATAGCCATTTACGTAATGTATTTTTATATTATTAAATTCATTGAATAATCAAATAATAACTGACATAATAAACTGAATATAATATTAGGGCCAAAAATCACGGGTAAAATTTAATATTAAACAATTTTAAGATCCCAAACAATAGAATAAAATTTATTATATTTTTTATTGAAAGCCAAAAATAGAGATACATACACGTACATAATATAACGCACGTAATGTGCTCTTTGGGAGTCTGTCATAAAATTCAATTCCTGTCTAATGTATTAAATAATTAAATAAAAGTTTATAGCCTCACATATAAGGAGTGTTTCACTGATTTAGCTATTCATGTATGCATAATGTAATTATAGTTGAAAAAGTATAACACGTGATTTATTTTATTTATTTTGTGGGTACAAATCGCGTATGAGGCACTGAACCATTCAATGAATTTTGACAAAATCCATCCCCGGGCTGCACTTAAACCTCTGTAACATGAACATATTTCGATTGATAACTTATGTTTAAAATACAAACTTTTCTATCATAGCTATAGAAATAAAGCATTAAATTAGTTCGTCCTTAACTTAAAAGAAGTAACTTTAAGGGACAAAAAGAGTAAAATATTTAAGCGATTTAAAGTCGCGTCACTTAATTGTGGGGTACTTTAAAGTTACGTCCTCTAAGTTAAGGATGACCTTTAATGCCATTCCTATGGTTAGAAATTTTATGTTTGAGAGGTTTTTACTTAAGATTTAAAATAGCAAAGGTTTCTATGATTCTGGTCAAAAATTTTGTTTACGTTGATGAGATTATTCACGTTAGAGAGGTTTTATTCACAGATTTTATGCTATAGAGGATTTTATAAAACCGATCGATATGATTCATGTAAAGGATTTACGGTGTATAATTATTTGTGTTTTACATTATTTAGAGATTTTATGTGTGTCTTTAAACCTAAAATAAGTTAATGAAAATACAGAATTATTTTTGAACAAAAAACGTAATATCATTTATGTCATTAATGGTTCAGTATCCTCTTATAGAAACAATCGCCTCTCACCCGACCCAAAAGTATAATGTTATTAATGAATGGTTAAATCAATGAACCTCTGGTATATACCCACACACAATGTTTACTCCGCCATCAGTATCTGAACCAAATAAATCCAACATTAACGAGAATGTAATATATGATTATGGATTATGCCGTATATATTTTTGAAGGGCTCAAATGATAACGGTGAAAACTCAATGGTTATTTACATTACACTTTGAACCATCATATTCGAGAAAAAAAGATTTTTGTGGGGGAATACCATAAAATACAGAATCACTATTTGCTTATGATTATTATTTGAGATATCATCGCAAATAGAGACGGGAAAAGCATTAGAATATGTGATTATGCTTTTAGTGTTGTAAAATCCTTATGCGCCCCTAAAAGTAGAAAATGCAATTTGTGAACTCAAAAAAAGTAAAGCGTAACAGTGATGTTAAAGTGCAATGCACTCGTACTAAACACACTCTCATTAGCATTTTCGGTAATTTTAGCTCCGAATTCGTTTACCATAGAATAGGGAAAAACTAATATTTGGGAACTTATCCTTTGCGCATTATGCATGTTTCTATGGGTCGATCCTGATTTATATAGATTTTGGCATTTCCGTTGAAATGATATATCAGAATCCGAGTGAATGCATAATGGATGATTGCAATATACGGAAGGAAAATCTATAATACACTTAAACCCCTTTAAGAAAACGTTTTTTTATTCTTTTCCGATCAAATATTTTTCCATTTCACATTCTCTTGGATTTTTCATGGATTTTGAGTATGATTTATTTTCATAACAATTTATTTGTTATTTATGTTTTATAGTAAAATGTACTTTTTATTATAAAGAGAACTGTTATTGTAAAGTTACATATAAAGGGACTTTTATGTATATTTAAAAATATTTAAATTTCTTATTAAAAGATATAACAAAAAAGTATGTATTTTCAAAATTAAAAAGTTTTTTAATTAAATTCCATCCTAAATATTGAACTTTGACAATTTAAATGTTTAATAACACCCCATTTATGAATGTTTCTGATGTAAAAACTGATGATCTCATATAAAATACTTAAGAGTGTATATTAAAAAAGAGTTTTTATGCATATAAATGAAACATTTTCTAATCTTTTGCTGTGAATTCACATGATGCGGATGCAAATGATGGAAATATCATTATATCGGTTCCTAATCTCAATATCGTGACGCAATTTAAAATTTGAAGAGGAATATTTAATATATATTCAATTCGTAGCGTATGATTATACCGAAAGTGAAAGACATGAATTAGAATATATATAAAAAAATATGTGTTGTGTCAGTGTCAGTCATTCTAATGGATTCATTATTTATAGTTATGATTTAAGAAATTTCTCTCATCATTTTATATAATGATATTCGCATCAATAAATTAATGTAAAGTGTGTCGGCAGATGTTTTTTATTTTATTTCTATAAAATGTAAATTATAAATTTCAACCTTTTAAATAACAAATGATCGTATCGAAATAATACACGAAAAAATGGTGTACATTATTTTAATATAATTCCACAGCTGCATCCTTATATTGTATTATTTTTAGCGGTTCGATATAATAGAGTGTCCAAAAAGAGTATATTTAAAAAAAACATGTTTTTTATAAAACTATACATATGTTCTGATTCAATATTATAATTCAATTGTTGAATTAAATGGAAATTAAATATTTTAATGAAAAACTAATATTTTCTTTTTTTTAATATTTACTTTTCTTATGGGAAAACTGACGATTGAAACAACTGACATAAACAAAATATTTATAAAAGTTTATATGATATATCATTTTGATAAAATGTAACGTTTTTATATAAGCAAAAAATAGAAAAATATTTACATTTTGTGTGTGAAAATTTATTTTTATAATGTAAATATTTACATTTTTGTATCTCTATAATTTACGAAATTTTTGTTTGTGATTTACGATATTATTAATGTGAAAATTTCCATTTTTGAAGATATTCGATGTAAACATTGCACTGTAAAGTCGCAAAAAGTGCCATTTTTGAACTTATCTGTAACGATCCTCCATAAAAACGTATCCCTATTATTATGTGTCAAACAATTTTTGCAAAAATTCACTGATGCAGAAACGAATTTTGCGCATTTACAAATGGCAATGTCAGAGGGAGAAAAAATACTGATGGTAAAAAGATGGTCGTACGGTCCAATTCAAATCGGGGGTCTCTCGATATATATTCAGTTACACTATGATTCACGAATGGCAACGGAAAAATACTTTTCGCATTCTCAAAATTATGCTGTACAATCGAATCGATGGGATTTCAATTTACTGTTTTAAAAAGTTTTACATAAAATTTTGGGGGTATATTCACATACCAGGGATGAGGCTTTATTAAAGGCGATTATAAATTGGGGGGTGAAATACAATACTATATATATTTAAGCGTCTTATATAATTTTGAATTTGACAAGTATTGGTCGCCGCTCAAGAATCATAATGTATTCTCAATAGAAAATAATACCGTAGAGAGAAAGAAGGGAGAGTGTGTATATGTGAGTGTAGATGGAAAATAAAGTAGAGGGCTGTTTTGAAGATAAAGAATTACGGGGGGACTCTGAGTTTGGAGAGGGGAAACAGAAATACCATTAACTATGACTATGCATACCAAAAACTGGACTCTTTCATGCTTTTGTACACATTTTGTTGCTCTCTCCGTGAGGGTTCTCTTACCACTGTATTTGACTACCAATTCAAGGCCCTTCGGGTCCCTTTTGGGAGTATGTGAATGGGTCCAACGGTCATTGCCTATCGCTTTATCAGTAAAAGTCTCATCGGTATTTACTATTTGAATCTCATTGTCTGTTATGAAACTTCATAATAAACAACAATGAATAAAAGGGCCAAAATATTACAATTCGCGTCAACTTTCATTAAAGTTCTTTTTATGCCGTCACAATTTAATGTTAAAACTTTTGCAGATTGTATTACATCGTATGTAATCATTATTATCATTATATGTTCATTCATATTCGAGTCGACATTCTGTTCCCTTTCGGGTCATTATAGTTCAGCGGATGATCACAGAGTATCACCTATTATATTGTATTATATTCTTAAATGTTATAATATTATTATGATGATAATGATTATTTCGAGAGATGCAGAAATGTATGCGATGGTGTAATGTTTGACACGCATCGAGAACTTATATTATACGGGCAGTTATAGTTATAGCAGTTATACGCATTTTGGGGCGTTAATGAGAAAGTTAATGAACGACCCAAAAATATTTTTTCAAAGGGTAGAGATTTTCAGAATTTTCATTGATTCAGGTTTTTAAAAATAATTCCTCTGTAAATTGTATGGTGTTGTTACTGATTTAATGCCACGTAATTATATACTTTCTATTGTTACATATATTTTTGTATCACTTAAATTGGGAGATTAATATATATGTGAATATTGATTATGTTTAAAAAAAGTTTTTTTTAAGAGCTTTTTAATTAACAAATTTATCGATTCAATGAATTTACTTTTTCTCCCCTTTTTAATTATATACTATTATCTGTTGTATGTTATTATTAACAATAATAGAGAAAAGTTTCTATAAATATAATGAGCGTATAACAAAAAAGTGGACGCTGTACTTAAATAATAACCGTCTCAATTGACTTGTTTTTTCAAAGACATTAATTTGCAATGTGAATATACGAGTGTATTAATATTGTAATTAATTTTCGGCAGACAATAGTTTTGAAAAGAGTATTAAAAAATTAAATGCCAAAAATAATCAGTTCTAAAATAGTCGAATGCAATTTTGTCACGCATCAATAAAGATGGAAATAAATGTGCACGTAAACCCCTCTAAGCTAAACATGTGACGGAAATTTTTATTTCCAATAGAGAGGTTTTTACGCTAGAGACGTTGAAATAGCAAAGGTTTAAACGATTAGGATCTAAGAATTGGTTTACGTTAGAGAGAATATTTACGTTGGAGGGAGTTTAAGTTAGAGAGGTTTATACGTAATACAACATACATAACATGTTGAATATAAATTTGTAAATTTATAGAATTATTAATATTTTTTGTATGATTTCGTAGGCGTTGGAATCATACTGATAACTGTGAGTGGAATCGCCTGGAGGCTGACCTCAACAGGGCCATCATGGAGATCAATACTCGGTATTCATGAACTCCATCAGCAACAGTCACTTTGCAATGGTGGTTCATTACCGGAATCGTCGTCACGACGTTTCGTTCCCCGAATTCCAGCGCCGTACGGAAGGGGCGGAACACATCATCATCCATACGGTGCTATGTTTTACCCTGAATTTCAGTACCGACCGCCGCCCCCGTCATATCAGGCATCAATGCAAGAATATCGGCTGAGACTATTGTTGTTGGATCGGACATCGCATTCTCAATCTACCTCTTTGTCTCCCGTCTCACCACCGCCCACTTATAGGAGTTCAGCAGCTTCGAGTCTCGCAGGTTTGTGGTTACGGGGGTTTAATGGGGTTAATTAACATACATTAATTTTATAAATACAATTTTTATGAAATGATCATTTATAAACCAAAAAACTAATTATAGAAATTGTTCTTTTGGAACTATTTATTTACGAGCATAAACTTCCTTATTGCGAACCCCCATATACATATAAATTCTCAATAACGTGAATAATCTTTATATCGTTCGCATTTTATTACCAGAATCATCACCACCACCTTTTGTCATGTTAACTATAAAAACCTTTATATTCTAAGCTTTAATTTGCTAATACACAATATGTTAATGTTATGAAGGTTTAGGTGTATAATTGAACTGTATAATAATTTATTACGATCCTCTCAAAGGAAACTCCTAAAACTTCCTTTAACCTTAACTAAACTTATGTGTCAGTAATAATTGCATAAAAAGAGTTTTATGTTTAATGAGAGTATTATTTTAAAATTGTTTTATGTTTAAATATTTATTTCCTTAAAACGTGTCTAAAGTCCAATTAAAAGTTAATTTAATTAACTTTTTAAAAAACTAACATAAAACTTACAACAGTTAACATTTATTTTTCGTCCGTTAACAAATACTTTCAGCATATATTTAATTTTTCTGATTGCGTTTGTAAAACTTTTTTCTTCATTAACGAATCATTTTCGCTCATTTTAACACTGTATAGCATATCGTGTGAATCTCATTTGTTAAAGGAAAGTGTTTTGTTGATGCGAGTAGATATGCAAAGGGGTGATGAAAGCTTTTGTTACCGGAGTAAAGATAAACGTTAATCTATTTTATCGTAGTATTTTATCGAATTTTATGCTCATTAATCACGAATAACAATAAAGCACAATCGAATATCCAATTCCCCATTCCAATATCTAAGAATAGCGATCAAAAGACGCGGATAATCCAATTTCACTCTCATACAAACATTGGCATTCACTTCCGCATTAATTTCTTCTTCAATCATCAGAAAAAAGTAACATCAAAAGTACACGATAACTCTGACAGTACCGGGATATAAACAATAATATCACAATGATTTGTTACTATATATTGTATAATAAACAAAAAAATCCATTTACTATATGTTTCGGATCACTTTGGACAATCGCTTCGAATTACACACATCTGCACCATCAATTCCTATAGCGTTATCACTTTATCACACGTTCAGTTTAGGGGAATAAATAAATCCTATTGTCTTAGGGTAGAGGGAAAGTTATGATTGAACCCCGATACTAAAAACAGATGAAAGATCTCATTTTTAAAAGTAGATTCTGTATGATCAGTTCAGAGTGAGTATAAAATTCATTATCCTAATGTTATTGTTTTTTTTACCGAAAAGTGAAACATCAGCATATTTTATGATTCATAAATTATCAGACCCATTAAATGTTATGTCCAAAAAATTAGTATTCAAATGACACAGTGCCACTGTATGTATAATAAATTAGACACCGATGGTTGTGAATATTTTCGCCCATTTATTACCCTTTTTAATAAATTAAGGTTAAAAGGTCTTAAGTAAACAAAACTGATGATTATCCCCCATCCGCAAGACTCGTCTATCCTTTTTTATCCCATATATTACCCTATCTTTTAACCCCATACACCAGAGTCGAGACTTTTTAGATATAAATTACTATCTCTAACTTAAAGTAATCACATGATTTGCATCGGCCTCGAGCATTATGAAAATAAATCAGAACTAATGTTAGCGATGCCATCATTTTTTGGATCACGTATTTTCGAGCGCACCTCTTTAAAAGAAGTTTTATTTTAGAGGTCTGAGTTTTTGGATGTGAATTAATTTATTTTATAGCGCCACAAAAGTGCGATATTGTATTTTAGCTCAGGTACCATTACCTTAATTATCTTATTGTTACTGACAAGAGCCGGATTTTAGTTTTGGGCTGAGATACTATTATAAGTCATTACTTTGTTTAATCATAGCGAAGCACGAATAAGACCTTAAGAATTATTTTTTGACCATTGACCAAAAATGCGGTTCTCAATTGAATGTGTATGTATCTTAAGGGCAATTCTAAAGGATGTTTTTTCTATTGAATGTAATAAATTTTTATTTTTGTAAATTCTTTTTTTACTAAAAAAACATTTATTTTAACAGAATTGCATTTATTGTGTTAATCACCCATTTGATTAATTACTATTATATTAATAACGCACTATAATAGCGCACCCGGAATTGAAATATATATAATTAATGAATGAGAGATGAGTTTTGTTATTAATGATTAAAGAAGTTTTTAGCATTTATTTTTATGCTAAAGAATTAGTTTTAAGAAACCCTTAAGAATAAAAATTTAAATAAAAACGTCTCATGAATGTATATGCATGTATTTGCGTGCATATAAATGTATATATTATATATACATTCATGTATGACATTATTAAATGGTATCGAATTTTTAAAAAAAATCATATTTGAAAAATGATCGTACGAAAGTGATTATTATTCCTGTACTGTTATTACATTTTTAGATAAAAACCATTTCAATAGTTTCATTTTTTCTCGTTTTTCACGAACAAAACTTTAATTCACATAAATTATTTTTTGATTCAATAGTAATGCACTGATTGCGTGCGATTTAATAATTTTCTCATAAATAATTTTTCAATTGTATTGTTTTAACATTCTAAAAAAATTTATTCAAAACAATAATCGCATTAAAAAAAATTTTCATTCACCATTTCCGTTAAACCTCAATAAATAAAACAATTAATTTTAATGCATACCTATTTTCAGGTACACTCAACAGAGCGATATCACACGCAAACACAATACAAAGAGCACCGTCACGACCGCCGAGTTACAGAGCGACCACGAACATTCCAACCACGGGTGTGGAACAACAACAGCCATCGATTGCGACAGCCGTGTCCTGCAACAATACACCAATTGTATCATCACCATCACAAGCACCGTGCATTACATCAATCACTAGTCAAGCATTGTCATCATCACTTCACGATATTAATAGAGTGACCATACTCCAGACGACGAACACATCACAGGTGTGCACACCCAGTGGTGTTAATATAGTGGCCATTTCACCGGGAGGGATACCGACGACGGCGGCTGCAACAATGACCACGAATTCGCAGCCGTCGAGTGTAGTGACCGGAAACAAACTTCAAATTCTTGCTCATGTTTAGTCAATTTGATTATGACAATTATTATTTCATTAATGATATTTAATGATATTTAGAGTTTGAAATTAAATAATAAAATCCATTTTGTGCTTTGATAATGTTCATATAAAATATATTTGACATTATAATTGTATAATTGTAAAGTTCATTTAAGAGTTTTAATTATTCTCTTAAAATGTTAAACAAAAAAATAATAAACTAAAAACATTCGTTTTATTTATTATTGAGTTTTATTCAATAATTGTTTTTTTTAAAGAATTAATTCAATTTAATTTCAATCGGAACTATAATTATAGAATTAATCATCATCTTTCCTATTATTTAATTGTTTTGCCCTTTCCTAAAATGAATGAAAGTGATACTCAAACATATAATTTATAAGTCACAACAATAATCGAAAATCGGGAATTTCAATATGAAAAGTCACGATATAAGTTTCGTGATGTCACGAAACATAAATAATACTGAATCAATTGATGATGAATCGGATAATGAAAAAAAATGATTTATGTTTAATGCTAAATATAATATTCAACTTTTTCCGTCACCGTTTAATGATCTCATAATTATAAAAACCTTCAATTTTATTATTTTTTCCATATGCACATGAAATTGATGGACACATATAGATATCTCAAAGCATATTTTTACTTATTTTTTTCATTAAACACTTTATGTTTTATTATTTTCGTTTCGTGTGAAAGAATTATCTAATTTTATGAAACTTCTCAAATACTATTATTTTTATTCGATTTTCTGATATCATTTTTAATATTTTTTTTAAAAAAGAAAATTGAAACACAATATTAATTTTTTAGTGTTTTTTAGTGTTTTTTAGTTTTGAAGGAACAACATTCACAATTTAGGAATTGTAAATTTTTACTCTTATGATTGACTATTGTCCGGACAAAGATCATCAGACTCTAATTTAACTAAAAAAATATTTTCAAAATAATTTGGTAAAAGATAAAAATCATAATTTATGTTTAATTCGACTGATTTTAGTGATAAATCGATACACTTAATGAAAAGTGTCCCGACATTGACCTGAATATACATGTACATTCATATATGTCTGACGGTGTCCCGATTTGAAAATGAAATGTCCCGCCGTGACCCTGAAAATGTCTCTCTGTATGAAGTCTCTGAGATTTGACATCTCAGATCCTCAATCCCATCAAAATACGAGGTTTTTTGATGGTACTGGATTTTGATAAAAGATGATTAAACTCATAATCAGTTTATTAAAGCGGTTATGATAGGAATTTCTGGTTTTTATGCTGACCTTTATATTAATCTAAAGTGTCATCGGTCAAAACATGCAACAATACACATACAACATATGCAGCACTACTAAATTATTAACATGATTCTTAATATTTATCTCTCAGAGACATTAATTTATAGTTTTTTTCTTTATTTATTCCAATTAAATTCTGATTCTAAATATAAAAATATTATATTTAAAATCATCGTATTCCTTAACAAATTTAGTTTATTATTATCATAAATTATATTCATTAATCAAAATCTACAAAATTTAAATAATTTTCAATAAAAATTAAAAATATGTTATCTAAGGTGTCACGAGATAATGAAATAGAATAATAATGAAATTATTGGACTTTCCGAAGTTAAAAAATAATGACACAATTCAATTATGATTCAAAATATTCATATTTAACTCAATGCATTACCTCATACTATTGTCGTACTTAATTATTATAATTATAATGAATTAAGAAAAAAAATCAGAGAATAATACTCTCACAATTGTCAGTGAATTAAATTCATAACCCAATATACATGTATTATATTTTAATATACATACATATGAACGGAGAGAATATATTAATAATTAGAATTTGAAATAAATTTTTATTATATTTGATTATCTTCAAAATACCATTGTTGCAGATGAACATCAATGACCCAAATGACAGGTGTTGCATTGAGAATTAAGTATAAGAATTGTATATATTAAAATGTTGAATACAATTGACGTGAAATAAAATCGAGAATTTAAAGAAAAGCTCAATTCATGTATGAAAAACCGTGAAAAGTGCCAATAATAAAGGGCTACGAATTAATTATATACTCGAATAATAATTAAGTTACATGTAAACCGATGCCAAAAGGAATTGTATAAGAAAATTTCACAGAAAAGTTACTTAAGCATTAAATCAATTATCTATTAATACCCTATAAATTATCGTATTATAGTAGATGATTTTTGGCAGGGATTAACTATTACCGTATCGGCCCAACAATACCCTAAAGAAAAAACCCCAATTAATGTCAATTAACGAGACTTTTGCGGTCGTTTAATAATTAAGGAGTATGTACATTAATGTTCATTAACTGTCCCTATTATATACTTAAGGGTTTAAGCATTACTGTGGAATAATTTAATTGTGACGCTTTTGCAAATATTTAAGTCCATTTTCAGTATAATCTATACAATTATAGTCAGTGACATAATTAGTGACTCAAGTAAATCAAATATTTGTGATTTTTGTATGAGAAAATTTATCTCAAATTAAGCAAATAATTCAATTGTCTGTGGAAATACAATAAAATTCGAAATCGAAAAATTAGAGATCATCATTATTATTCCATAAATGGACATTGACATTTGACAAAAATACAGAACAAATCATTAATAATTGACAGATGTTCTTTAATGTCTCAGAATTAAAAGGTAATTTTGTATCATTAAATAGCGGCGCTTATGATATGTAATTTAATTCAAAAAAATACTACACTCAAATGTCATTTTTGTTTTTTTCATTTGCAACGAATTCGCCTCTAAAAGGTCATTATATTAATGTTATAATTAACAATTCTTATCGATTCTCATATCAAAATATTTTCTCAACAAAAATATTATTTTTATTCATTAATTAGATTTATCTCTTTCCACATATGTTTATAGTATAAACGGTATACTGTTTTGATGATGCGGAATACCGAAATTCATAATGAGAGAGAATTTATTAATATAAAAACAAAAAAATTTTATATAAATATTTAATTTTTTGTTTATTTTTCAAAAAAAATAATAATGAAATTATAAAGTAAACGCATAAAATCCTAAACATACTTTTGAGATAAGATTAATTTATAACCGCTATTATTTGGAAAATATTTTTGTTTTAAAAACCACATTTTCAATTTAAACAATAATTTATATGCGGGAATAACCTAATGAATAATAAACAAAATCATTTGAAATGTCAAAGACTGGTGATGCATTTAAAAATATGAAAATCTAAATTAAGGAAATACATTCATTCGAAATATAAAATGTAATTGAAAGGTTAATGATACGATGCAATACGATACAAAATAACAATAATACAAGACTCTCTCTGTACTCAAGACAATAAATCAA
>LBFL01010426.1:0-10662 GCA_000988845.1 Hypochthonius rufulus
CTGCAGTTATGTACTTAATTATTTTTTCTACGGATATTTAAATGTCATTTTTTCAATAATATAAAAAAGTGAAGTTTTATTGAAAGACGATATGACTGTTCGAGAAAAGTCTTAAACACAATTTAAAGTCGTTTATGTTTAGTGAAATTTTGATATAATAATAAAAATTGGATGAGCCAATCTTTATTAATCGGAAAATATTACTTAGCGATATGAGATAAACTTTTATGAAGATATTTTTAATTTTTCCCTGAATCATTATTTTATATCTACATTTTGATTTTCTTTTGTCACTCTTATGTACTTAGTTATAACTTCTTTTTATTAATTATTATTGACAGTATATTAAGAAGCTAATATTCTGTTAATTTTATTATTTTTAAGATAACCTCTAATAATTCTGTAGGACCATTTTTGGTCAAAAGTCTAAAAACCGACATTTCAGTAAATCATTAATTTTTCTTATCCGCATTATAATTGCAAATGTAAATATCATTTATTGCAATAGAGGAGGATATATTGTGGTAAATGTTGTGCATAATATTTATCTAGTATTTACAATATTTTTACAGATCAGATGTAAAAGTGTTCCAAAAATGTTTTTGCCATGGTGTATAAACATGAAACAAAGACTTGAAATATTAATGATATTAAAATAGAACATTTTGAACATTTTTTACAATAATCAATAAGTTTTGATCTGTTTTAAGAAGGACTGTTTGAGATGAAAAAACTACACTCTGTATATAAATTAATCATCATTATAATATACACTTAAAACCTTCTAATCTGACTATATTACGATAAATATTTTAGTTTACGATAGAGGAAATTTACGTTAGAGAGTTTTAAATTGCTAGAGTTTATATTAGAGTTATTATTCATTGCTAAAATTGTTTACGTTGGCGAGGTTATTCACGCTAGTGGAGTTCACGTCAGAGGGGTTTAAATGTACTTTTAATATGTTTTTGTGTGACTTTAGGTACGGTAAAATGTGAATATGGACACTTTCAATGTTTAAATCTGTTGTTTAATTTCGAGCAATTACTGTACAATTAAAATATGATTTTATACATTACAGGACCGGTCATTGCTAATTTATCGCGTACCGATATTAATCTTTCACCATTAAATAGTGCCGAATATTTTAATGAGAGTCGTGTTATGTCAGTGGAACCGGCGGTTGAAGAAACAGATGCAAAAGATTTAAACTCAATGAATAGTGTAAATGAAGATCCGAAAGATGAAAATTTCAATGAATCTATTTACTCGAATCCGTTATTTATCATATTAATCATCGTGTGTATTATATTAATGTCTGGCATCATATCTATGGGATTAATTATCATTATGCTATGGAAGCGGTTACAACGAATCGTTAGAATGGAAGAAACGGAACTTCAAGAAGTGAAATCTGAGATATGAGTCGCCTGCAGTTTTCTGCAAAGTCCGTAAGGTCTTGATGGTAGGTGGACAGACCTACTTTTTGCTAAATTTTTTGGGGGTCAACTTTGCAGTATTCTATGCAGTTTTCTTAGAAAATTTTTCTATTTTTCGAGAAGGGATTCAGTTCTCGATCCCGATTCAACACTCTTTGCCAAAACTCAATTTTTATGTCTCATTTAATAATTCCTATATTCGTTTTAATTAATATATATATAAATATAAATATATATTTGTATATGGAAATTTTTACTAGTACAAAAGTCCTGTGTTTACACAAACATAAACTCTTTTATTTTAACAATATAGATAAATAGTAATTAGTAATAAATTTCGATTGTATTACTTAAATTATTACGAAAAATTAAGTGTATTGAGATTTATCCAAAATTGATTTCAAATTATGTGCTAAAAAATTTTAATTTTAACTAAAATAAATAAATATTTTGTACAGATTATTTCAAAAAACCATGTTTGCACAATGAATATGAAACTATATCTTTTTTTAGTGTTTTAATTTTTCTTCGTATAATTTTTTTCATGCGGGATTTTTGTATAGCAAATGATCAAATTGAAAAATTTATTAGAAATAATAAATTTTTTAAATGTACACTTTAAATAAAATTTTACTTGATTACGAGTCTACAACACTATTTATTAATTATTATTTATTTATATATAACACAAATTATTTGTAACAATTGTACATAAGCAACCACTTCATTGAAAATGCAATCTTTTATATTATTGAGTATATTTCATATTATCAAAAATCCCTCCGAATTAAAACAGATCAAATTATATTGATTACTGCAAAAAAAATTAAAAATGCTCTCTTTTAATGTTCATACGTTTTTTTAAAACCTAGATATTTTTCAATTACTTTAATAACAATTTTTTAAGTAGTCATATGAAAGTTAAATTTACGCTAAAAGGCTTAGAATTATCAGACATTATGAGGATTTTAGCAGTGTTTGTAAATAACAGATGAAATTAATAAATAATTTTCATTAAAGTTCATTGTAAATTTCACAGAATATGAACGTATGAATGAATAACTTTATTTTTACTGTGGACTAACATTAGCCAATGGTCATTTCTCAGTTAGAAACTGCATATAAAATTACAAAATATAATGAAAATGCTAATAAAATTAATTTGATTATAATCTATTTATAAAGATGAAATATGATCGAAAATTGAGTTATGAAATGATTAAAAGTGTCACAATTTTTAATAAAATATGGTAAATATTGTGGATATATATACATACATAAAGGATATGTATATATAAAGGATGATTACTTTATGACGCGTAAATTTGCAATATTACTGTACAATAAATAAATGACAAAGAATTGCAATTATAATTTCAATTAATAGTATGATTACTGAAATTCATCCAAAAAAATTTCACCGTCCGGTCTCTTTTCCTTCATTATCAAATCATTCCATAAACTGCAGCAGTGATCAGCGACACATTTATTACATACAAATATTGCAATATTTAAAAAAAAATTAAATTATTTCAAAATCATTATAATTTTAATTTATAGTGATTTATGAAACGTTAAATTGATAAAATATTTCATTATTTTTAATGAAAATCTTTATAAAGTTTAAAATTTTAAATAAAAAATATTTTTCCCATTATAATAAATAAGAATATAGTGTTTCAAAATTTTGATTTTAATTATATAAAACTTAAATAATTTTTGTAATGTTTATATGATTTTATAATATCAATGTTTATATTGTAATTTAAAATAACTTTTGTATAAATATATTTAACTATAGAAATATAATATATCAAACATGCGCTTTATAAAGTAATCACTATGTATATAAAGTTAATCTAAGGTAAATGTTATAAATATTTAATCTATATGGTTTATATCATTGTTAAGTAATGATTAATATTTTTCTATTAGAAAAGTTAGAATAAACGAGAGTTTTTCCGAACTCTGATCGGGACCCGGGACAGGAGCTTCAAGTTAAGATTATCTTGGTCAAACCTAGTCACCCTATTAATTTATCAATCATATAGTAAAACATTTTTATTTCTAATTAATACTAAAAATGTATTTATTATAAGTTTATACCTAATTACTATAGGAATTATATACATCGGCTTAAAAATGTGGGACATAAATATTTTTCAGATTTTTCAGGCGGTAGTATACAAATACCAATTTTGGGACATTCCTCTCTTCCCTTCCCCCTCCTCTCAAAACCACTCAAAACAACTTACTGAAACTTACAAAAACGGCTTTATTTCAAAGTACCGTTTTCATCTTTCTACTTGCCGGTGTTCAGACACAATAACTGCAAAATCGACCGTCTATGTCAGAATCAAACCCTATGCTAACAAGATTTAATCAGACATGCACAAGTTTTGCATTTTGAGACAACGGCAAATGCCTCAAAAAAGAAACAGCTCTAATGTTGTGTTCTTATCCGCTGAAAGACTCAAACTTGGAACTTTGACAAGGATCGGGTATTTACAACTATACTAACACAATGGGTGTTACAAAGTAGGGATTGTTATAGAGATTGGAGGAAAGTAATTGAATATCAGGATTGTAAACCGGACTGAGTTTTATTGATTTATATTCTGAAAATTCACTACCAATTATAAAAATATCTACTTTCAAAGTCTTAATTCTTTTATTCATTTTAACAGCCTTCACTTTAACCGCCAAAAATTCTCTTATAGAAAGACTATATTTTGCGCTATCTTTAAATTGGTAAATATTGTATATTTTGGGAATGATCTATTTTTGTACGTTAAAAATGTTTCACATTTCAAAACAATCAAACGACTTCTTGTCTGGTTTTGATTTCTTTCTTTTCCACCAGGTCTTTGGATCCATCAAACCTCACCTTGTACACATTTACGTAGGTTTTCATTGTACGGCGGATAACATTTTTTGAGACCCATATCCTCTCCGAAGTTTGACTAGGGACCCATTTCTTCGCAGTTTTAGTAGGGACCCATATCTTCTCAACAGTTTGACTAGGAACCCATTTCTTCGCAGTTTTAGTAGGAACCCATATCTTCTCCACAGCTTGACTAGGGACCCAAACTTCAACTTTTTTCTAGCCATGCAAAGTATGAAACATTAAAACATTTAAAACTAACACTTTAAAAAACGTTATTATAGTAAACTGTAATATGTTTGGAATATCTAGACAAACATCCTCTTTGTCTGACTAACCCCTTCTCAGGATGAATCCTTCCTATTATTATAGGGCATTCTTTATACCTAACCTCGTAATGATCTATATCTCACCTCCTGTATATCTGTATATGAGGCGATTTCTCTGAAATAGAGCCATTGAGGTTTTTTACATAGTGAACTCAATAACATACGCTTTGTATGTAAAAAACCCAATGGCTTTATTTCATAGAGATCGACTCAGGAGGCTTGGAACTGACCTAATCTCACTCTCTGTGTCTTCATTATGTAACGTCGCCAGGTCCACTGTATCAATATGTAACTGATTGTGTTAATAAAAAGTATATCACCTTAAATATATTTTCAAACGTTTTCTAAAAATGATGGGTTACAGCTAAACTAACTTAGCTTTTAGAAGGTAAGATTTAGAGTATAAATGTCGAATACTCACTTTTGCACCAGGCAATCTCGTTCCAAACAAGCCAGCCAGATTACTGCGGTCCCACTCCTCGCGTGTTTCAAAATGGCTTGTATCCTTTATCTGATCCACATAATGACCTTCTTCTATTATTTCTTCCACTTCATGACTTGTATCTTTTATCTGATCCACATAATGGCCTTCTTCTATTATTTCTTCCACTTCATGACTTGTATCCTTTATTTGATTCACATAATTTCCTTCATCTTTTGTTGTCCTACCTACTTCTTCTTCATATGGTGCTCCTTCTTCTACCCTCTCATAGCAAATCTCAGGGACAACCAAATTACTGAGCTGAAACGGTGTAAATCTTGCAACAGTAGTCAAAAACGATTGAACTTGATTGTTTTCAGCATTGTTACTGAACCAAACATACTCTTGACAACTTTCTTGACCCACCAATACGTTCGCTGCTGCTGCATTCATTGCACGTGTCTCCGCATCGTAAGCGCCCAGTTTGTTATGGAGAAGAACAATATGACCTCTATTTGCTTCTGTCAACAAATTCCTCATTCTATCAAACCAAATTTTGTGTGGAGTAGAGAACCGACCGTCAAACACAAAAACCAGTGCAAATATTTCTTCACAACTCTCCACAGCTCTTACAAGCTTACACATGTTTGATCCGTCGTTTCCAGATTCACCACCACCTGTCTCAACTCTCGTGTCAAAGAAGCCTGGAGCATCGATTATCGTGAAACTTCTACTATTGAAAGTAATCGGCCCATTTTGGAGAGTTTGAGTCACCGACAAGATTGAGTCACTTGCGCGGAATCTTGTTGAACTGCCACAAAATTCAAAAATTCGGTTACAAATGTAACTTTTGCCAACACCTGTGTTCCCTACAAAAATTATAGCGTTTCTTATACTTCTTTCTGGCATAGTGTTTCAATAGTTTCTAATTATTCCTAGCCCTTAAGCTAAGCTGTGAAGCAGATTGTTGTATGCTTTTATATTATCTTTTCTTATCTATATTATGTAACCATAGAAGTTATCCGTTGCCTTTTTATTGAACATTTTCTTATTCATGGTTTACAATTGACTTTATAAATGAAATTTCCCACTTTCACAAAGTAAAGCAATACAATAACCGACTTTTAGCCTTAAAATATTTCGCATTGATATTAACATGAGTTTTATTTTCAACACAATTACATAGATGTTGTTAATTTCCTTTGCAATAAATGCAACTGATAAAAAATTGATTAAATTTTTTCCCTTGTCTTGTTTAATGCTTTATTGATATGATATAACTTATGATAATTGAAAAAGTATATTAACATCAAACCAAATAAAGTTGAAGTACCAAGAAATATATAAACCCAAACTATTAACTTTTTATTTTCAATGCAAAGTGATCTAACTTTGTCATTAGCATCATTTATTAATACTTCCGTTAACATTTATAAGTTAACGAAAGCGTATCCAATAAACGTCTTTTAGCTCTTTCTTTATTGTTATTTCTAATTACAGGATTTTTGTTTATCAAAGTATGAATTTTTTGTTCATCATAGTGATTAACTTTTTTTTAATTCCTTTTCTAGGACATTGATTTTGTTGTCCTTCAATATCTTCACCCATTCTTTCAATAGTTTCAACTGTTGCTACTCCAAGTTCTTTTACGACTCTATTCTCTGTGTATAACTGATCAGCGGCTTTAGTTTGAGATCCAAGAGATAGTTGGTTAAACTCACAATCTTTTTTTATTTTACATTGTATTTGTTTCAATTGATTTTTGTCTGCTATCTCAATCAACGACATTTATTAGTACACTAAAATCTCACTCTTACTTTTTCAAAGACTCTACTGTTTTGTTAAAGGTTTCATCAAAATCATAGTTTACTCCACCACCTTTTTTATTTTTATTTGCTTTCTTCGACTTCACAATTTCATTAGTTTGTTCAGAGGTTTTCTTCCTATGTACTTTCAGCTTCTTAAAATAAAAAGGACTCTGAAGTTTATAATGTTACTGGATAAAATTAATTGTACCGGCTTTTAGTTCCATGTGATGGCAAACCTCTTTTTAGTCATCTGTGCGTTATTTGCAACACCTGATAAAAACTTATTCCACATCATTAATCTCATATTATTTATCGAATCTTGAAATTTTTCACTTTTATTTAAGTTTATTTGATTGTTATAGCTGTCTCTTTCATTAAGGTTTGTTTAATTGATAGGGTTCATTTATAAAGTCTAAATTTATCCACTCCAACCTCATAGCAACCTCATAGTAACCTAATACCATCTTAATATCAACCTTATAACAAATACTTTAGAGAATCTTTAATACTTTGTATACACTAAATCACTCAACCGATAAAATATATGAAGATTGAAAATAATTTTGCGTACCCAGAGGCTCTAGTTGACGCTGTTGCACTGCTTTATATCTAGCTATCATGTCAGCATATTCAGGAGAAACAGTTGCCCACCTATTTTCTCTTTTTGCACCGTAGAGTTGTTGTATAACATAAATATCATCAGAGTTTAAGTCTCTCAAAGGTCTATACCTAAAATACATCACTGCGTCTTTATCATATGATTCTCTTCTAATCCTAGTGCATGACCTATTTCATGAATGGCGACACTCAGTAGATTATAATTTCACTAATTGATATATGTAATTAAATACGAATATACATAAGTGGTATTGAAAATAGTTGTTCATATAAAGTAAGAATTTTATTATATTTTACTACTATTAACGGATATATTTCCCCCGTTATCAAATAATTTTTTGCCGCAATACGGTACTTTCGTTATCGTTAACAAAACTATTTCATTCGTCAACATTTGATTTTCATGCGACACACGGTTCAGTGTTAACACAAATTTGTAATGCGTATATTTTATATTTAAGTTGTATTTTTTTCTTTTTTTATAAAATATATTTGTTTATAATTGATTTAAGGATAATAAATGTATTAAATTATTATGTATAATGATAAGAATAGAAATTTAGAATTTCAGTGTATCTTAAAAATTATTTGTTAATGAATGAAAAGTTATGTTTACGCGACTGACATGCATATGTGCAGTGAAAATATTCTATTTACGGGTGAAATATAAACTTTAATAGTAGTATATCAAAATGCGAATTTAAATTTTTAATAAAACGAAATTTATTCGAAAATACAAATAATACAAAAGCGATCAAATATTATTAGTAACGTTTATATTTTCTCCGTTAACAATAAATTTTCACCGCACCGCGGCACTTCTGGTGACGCTAACAAAGAACTCTCATTCATTAACATTTTATTTTTATGTGACATGCGGTTCAATGTTTATATTAATTTATAATTCTTATGTTTAATGTTTAAATTGTATTTTTAAATTTAAATTATGATAATTTATTTATAATAAATATAAATATAAAAAACTAATGAGTTATATATATTTTTTAGTATACAAAATTATTAATTAAAAAGAAAAGAAATTATCGTTTCGTAAATTTTATGAATAAGTGAAAGGACAAAGGTACTATAATGAAAATTTCATCTAAAATTAAAATTAATATAATTAATTTATAGCATTCCCCGCCCCTCACAAACTTTATTCAGGAACTTTTTTAAAAATGATCGGAAGCGGAGTTATGATTTTTCCAAGAAATATTTTACTGAAGGGTACTATGAGAGAAAAATTAATTTTGAAAATTAATTTGACCTCCTAGCCCACCTCCAAAACTAATGAAATTTATCAATATTATAAGTAATGGTATAAAGTTAATTTTAAAAAATCACAGAAGTACAAGATTAAAATTAACTTTATACTATTATGTATAATATTTATAAATTTTATTAGGTTTGGAGGTGGGCTAGGGAGTCAAATTAATTTTCAAATTAATTTTTCTCTCATAGACCCTTCAGTAAAATATTTCTTAAATAATTCATAACTCTGTCTCCGATCATTTTTAAATAAATTTCCGAATATAATTTGTGAGGGGCGGGGAATACAATAAATAAATTATTTTAATTTTAGACAAAATTTTCCTTATAGTACCGTTGTCCTTTATTTGTCAACGAATGAAAGTATTCTTAACGCGAGTTATTTATACATGTGACATGTGTGGTGTAATATATTTGTTAATGTAAAAAGGATGTGCGTAGATAGTAATAATAAGACATGTAATAAATATAATATTTTTACAATTTCACTTATAATTAATACAAATGCAGGCATGCAGTTTGTGTATTATCTTTTCTTATGCAATTATTGTGATTCTTCATTTTAGCCATCCCTGTGAGTATACGTGTATATAAAAATATATGTAAATGTGTGTATTAATTTATTTATTTTTACGGTCATAATAATCATAACATTTTTAAATGTATAAATAAGAAACTTGTGAATTTTTTATCATTATCACATATTTTAATTTACATCATATAAAATATCGCGTGTTTCTGTATAACTAAGCTTAGGTGATAGAACATTTATTTTCAATAATCGCGAAAATGAAATTGAAAGAGTGAATTCCTTAGCGTTAGACTATGCAATTCAAATGATTGTGAAGTCACACTCTAACAATGCTAAGTATTGTTATGGATAAGACTGAAGGAAAATGCAACAATGACATTATTTTAAAATAATATAGATGATCCGAATTCCCAATGCACTCGCAACGGTACATTCGAACAGTGCGATCTTAATAATACATTTGTGCATTAAAGAATTTATTAACCCTTTTATGCTTAATGGTCAGTATACTGACTATGAATCTATATTATTAAAATACTGGAGTGTCTGTATGTTGAAATATGTGTATGTATGTCCGCAACAATTGAAATTTGAATTTGAAAATTCGAATTTTGAAAAGTGCGGGCATTTCAAACGCATTGTTGCGCGCTTTGCTATGGCAACTGAAATTTTTAATTGTTTAAAAATTAGTGTGGGAATTTCACATAAAACTAAGTAACTTTTGATATATGTACACTCAAACTTTAAACCTGTTTTTCCCTTAAGCATAACGATAAGTTTTTTTTCCAGTGTATAGATAAATTACGAGTCTCAGCTTTAAGTGCGGGGCATTTATTTAATTACATAAAATTATAATTATGCATGTAATAATTGTGTATATGTAATATAAAATTCTGGACATTATAACGCGAAATTTATTTTTGTGCAGTGTTGTTTTAATTGCTTTTATTTTGAGCTAATTTCTTTCATCGGAATATTAATTATAATATTAAATTTCGAAGAACACAATTAATTTTCAAATAAATGTTGCGGAACATTCATTATCTTTAATAATAATAATAATTAATAATTTTATTCAACTTCAAAGTTAGGAACATATAAACATGTCACATGCCCAAATACAGAAACAATTAACAATCATTTATTTAAAAACTTTACATTTAATTTAAATTGTCCTAAACTTTCTTCATTCCGAATATATTTAGGTAATTCATTAAATAAATTTGCGGCACATGTAAATGCATTTTTATCACATAATTTAATCCGGGTACGATTAAGTTTAATTTTGACACCATCCTTATCATTGCAAAAATCATATAGATTTAACCATTTATTGTTTCATGTTTAATTCTTATTTTTTGT
>LBFL01010485.1:262-17681 GCA_000988845.1 Hypochthonius rufulus
TTTAATACACTTATTATAAGAATTTATTTCTCACGAAACTTACATATTAACTTTAGAATAACGAATGAATGACATTGATTATGATTAAAGATTTAAATTCTCCGATTTCATTATTATCTTTAAAAGCATTTAAACCTCCGAAAGCGTAAAAAGTATTTATTTATTTATTTTTTGTCCAAAACTGTTGATATTATGAAAGTTCTTTTTACAGAGCAAAAGACTTAAACAGAGTAATCTGTTACTGATCGTGACTCTCAAGAGTATCGTCACTAATTTATTATGTGAGGATTGTCATATGACAGTACCTATATTTAGAATTTTTTGATGGAGTATCGTATAAAAAGAATTTTTTTTGTGAAATTTTCAAATTAATATTTAAATATTCCGATAATTTAATGCCTAAAATGAGCTCTTAAAATGCAGAAATTTTATAGTAATTTAATAATGAAATCCGAACCCAAAGATGTGCAAATTCAATATGATTTGATATTAAATTATTAAATAAAAGTTTTATGTGTTAAATACACATTTAATTAATATACATTAATTCCCTTATCATACGAAAGTGTTTATCTTTATACTTTCACATCTAACATTATGTTTATGTAATAAAATGATGGGAAAAAAGTTAATGATAAAAAAGTTGATTACTTAATGATTGCGGTCATTGAATTAATGCATGAATAGGCGCACACCCCTAACAAAGGGGTTTCTCAGCCAAAAATGGCGGACGAAAGTGAAATATCAATCGATGGTAAACCATTATCATCACTCAGAGTCGTGGATCTGCGTGATGAGTTAAAGAAAAGGGGTGTTAAATCATCAGGAACTAAGAAGTATCTGCAGGATTTACTCAAATTGGTAAGTCACACATATATTAGTCCATAACAGAGAGTGGGAGTGTGATGCTTATCGTGTAATTACGTTACGCGTTACATTAGGTATGTGTGTATGTGTTTTGATAGAACATTTACCGGTGAATGTAACTTAATATGTATAAACACTGCAAACGTTTATATTTATTTATTTAATTAAATTTTAAAATATTATTATTGATTATAAAGATTTGTTTCATACGTAAATGTTTTAACCATTGTTATGCAGGAATTGGACAAAGAAAAGCAAAAATCGTCCGATGATATCGCTCCAAATTTAGCGGTAATTAATGTATATTCATGTATATTCTTTATAAAAGAGTACATTAAAATGGTGGATCTTTAATTAAATATTATTTATGATTATTTATGATTTTACAGCTTAAGGATGATAAATTAGTTGAGGAAAATGAAATCGTTAAACAATATTTAGCCGAACGTAATGAAATGTATCAGCAGCAAGTGGAGTATCGGAGACAAATACAACGTATGTTCTGTGTTTTCCAATGGTATTCAATCATTTAATTATGCTTAATTTTTTAGAATCGGGAAATGAAGAGAATGAAAATGGTTTGTGATTTATTATTAAATATTTAATTATTTAATATTAAATATAAATATAATGTTAATTTAGATGATACTGACGAAAGTGCGACTCAAAATGAAAATGACGATCAAAGTGAAAACTCAATGAAAATGAGTGTAAATGATACAGCACTGGACTTAAGTAATCATTTATTTATTATAATGAATTTTTGATTATTATTTTATCATTGAATTTGTAATTACAACAGAAATTACTGAGAAAAATGAAAGTCAAAATGCAAATGTTCCGATTGAAGAGACAAAATCAGAATCAATTGTTGCAAATGGTTTGTGATTTATGATGTTTCGCATATTATAATTATAATCATTTTTTGAAATTATAATTTAGTTTTAAGCCCAACAAAAGGTAATGGAATTGCTCATCACAGTGATGATAAAAGCTCCGATAAAAAAGAAATTATTGAGTCAAATGACGAGATAATTGATTATAGTAAATCAGAATCAAGTATTAAATGCGGTAAAATTTCTGATTTATAATTATTCGGGAAAAATATATATTTTTTTAATTTTTACAGATGAAAGTATAACAAATAAAACTGAAATTACTGATAAAAGTCAAAATGAAACGAAAGATTTAAAGGATGCGACAATTGAATCGAACACATCAAATTTAAGTATGTAATTATATAATTTATTATATAATTATTTATTATATAATTTATTTATTTATTTATTTATTTATTTATTAATAACCAATTGTTTCAAATTATTAGTCATTACAGAGGATAGTGAAAACACTGACGAAAGCCTAAGTGAGGCTAAAGATTTAAAAGATGCAACAATTGAATCGAACGCATCAAACTTAAGTATGTAATTATATAATTTATTCTGTTGTTAATTATTTTAAATTATCAGTTATTACAGAAGACAGTGAAAATACCGATGAAAGCCAAAGTGAGGCTAAAGATTTAACAAATTCGACGATTGAAACTGACACATCAAACTTAAGTATTAAAATTAGTTATGAATTAAATAGTTTTTAATTGTCTTTTTAATTGTTTTTAATAACAGAGGATAAAACTATCACCGAACGTGAGAATATAATCTCTGATGATGTTAAAGATTCAACTGTTGAGGATGATAAATCAGATTCAACTGATAAAAATGGTGCGTAAATTAAAGTCCATAAAATTATCTTATCTTAAATTGTAAAGTAGAAAGTGACGATACCGATCGAAGTCATTCCGCGACTAAAAGTCCCGACAGTGTTAGAGATGAGGCGTTTGAAGAAAAATCAGAATCAAAAGTTGAAAATGGTAATTTATTTAAATTTTATATTAAAATACTATTAATATATTTAAATTTTAGCTGAAACTACGACCGACAAAAGTGCTGAACGAAGCCAAATTGAGGCTGAAAGTATAGGGAGTGTTAAAGATGAGGAAAGAGCAGAGACACGTGTTGAAAGTATAGAGGAAAGTAAAGAGCATAAAGAGATTCCATTAATTTCAACATCATCGTCGAGTGCACCGAAAGCGCCGCGTAAGCGTCGATGGGGAGGGGCAGCGTCGTCCATAGGGGAGGGGACACAAAACATTTCAATAGGTATTTCGAGCAATAAATTGAAAGAATTGATTCCCGATTTCGACACAAATACGGATCAACAAAAGGTGAGTACTTCTGAGTCAAACAAAAGTTTGCCTCAGATGAGGGGTCAAACACTTTCAACAAACGCTGATGTCCCCTCAAAAAGAGATATTCGTGTTGTGAGAAAATCGACATCTTTGAGTGAGGATACACCCGGTAATGTTAACGATCAGAATGTAGGCCCCAACAGAATCCAATTGCAACAGCAGCAGCAACAATTGACTAAACAGGAAGATATGGAATACACCGATGAACGAACTCTGAGTCCTCCGAAAAATCCCGAATCTAATATCATATTTATTAGAAATTTGGTACGTCCATTCACTCTCATACTATTAAAGGAGGTTTTGGCTAAGAATGGAAAGTTAATTGAGGAACAGTTTTGGATCGACAAAATTAAGTCAAAATGTTATGCCACGTATGAGAGTGTTGATGAAGCGATAGCGGCACGTGCAGCATTACACGGACAAAATTGGCCATTGTCAAACCCGAAGACGCTTATCGTTGATTTTGCTACAAAAGAAGAGTTACAGTATCATCTCGATATTGAAAAAGGGGTTAACAAAGAACAGAACACTATGAACAGACCTAATTTCGAGATAACCAAAAGTGTAAACAATGATAAGTGTGATATTATTATACGACCGGAAAGGGATGTTAAGAATAATCGGGAAAAGTTAAATGAGGGAAATGTTATAAATAATCAAAAGATTGAGGACAGACCCATCAGGGAATGGGACCGCGAAAAACTGATTAAGAAAGACGAATCGGGGAGAGTTCGGAAGAGGCGGAGTCGAAGTCGAAGTCACAGTCAGGAGAAAGCGGACAAACGGAGGCGCCACGGTAATGGTGACCGTATATTTGCGTCATTTGATGATCGTTTTTATTTAGATTCAACTCGCGGCGGCATGCAAAACCGTGACCCTAATCCAAAAGAATCAGGACCCGTCAAAGGCAGTGATGAGTCTCCCGCTAAACTTCTCGATGATTTATTTAAAAAGACAAAATCCACGCCCTGCATTTATTGGCTCCCATTAACTGAAGAACAAACCATTAAAAGGGATAACGACAGAGCCGAATTGGAGAAGAAAAGGGTTGAGGAAAGAGCCGCACGCGAAGAACAATTAAGAGAAGATGTGCATCGCCGTGAAAGGGACGGACCCCCGAGAATTGTATGATCATGGATTAAATTTTTATTTATCTAATAAAATTACATAAATAATTTTAGGAACCAAATACATGGGGTAAGGGATCTCCGCCATTACGTGGCTTCGCACCATTACGAAGACCATCACTACGCCGTGTCTCCCCCAATCGCCCTCCGCGCCGTTCACCGCCATTTCGTCGCTCTCCACCCCAGCGTCGTCCATCACCACGTCGATCACCGCCACGACGTCCGTACCTCCGCACTTCAGCATCACGTTCGCGATCTCCCGTCAGACGACGTTCACCGCCGCGTCGGGGACCCCCGCGATGGAAAACAGCACAATAATTTTATTTCAAATGACACCGTAAACTTTAGTTATAATTAAGAACTTTGATTTGTAAAATTTGTCACTTTTGTTTAGGTTTATGTTAAAAGCGATTAATCATCACCGCTTTCGTCATTATTTTACAACTAACATTTGAATTATTTCATTTATCAATAAAAAGAGATTTAAAAAAGATTTAAAAGAGATTTAAGAGATTTAAAAGAAATTAAATCAAAAGTAAATCAAAAGAAAAACCATTTTATTATTAAAAACAATTATTGTTCCCCCAATTTTTAGAATCACTATGATTAACATGAAATGGGATTTTAAATCATAGCTATTGTTGTATATGTATATTGATCATTAAAACGGTAAAAATAGAATACTAAATTTGGAATTTCATAACTTTTGAATATGTTTTTTTTATATACTCACTAAACCTAAAATATAACAATATGCGTGTTGCAGTATATCAAAGGAAATATGTACGTTTTAATTTGGATATTTAATAGTTAATTTGAATAATAATGCAAATAAAAACGGTAGAGAAATGTCGCAAACATTGCGATCCCTATTGGAATGACCCACGAACGCCAATTGCTACCATCACCTGATGATGTTGGAGTTGAGCCCCAAAGATTTTTCTCCTAAAAATTTATTATATATAATCATTAAATAAAATTATGAGAAAAAAGAATAAAGGGGTGAAACAATAGGATTAAAATGGAGTTATGTATACACATATATATTTGTAATATATATATATATATATAACACATATATATTAAAATAATTGAAAAGGTTTGGTTAAAGAGAAAGATCGGGATATAATGAAAGATCGACCGTCATGCATATATACAAAATGCAGAAAATTATAAAAAAAAAGTCACCACAACCATAAGAAAATATTATCTACAAATATCTACCCTAAAATATTATACGACGACACTTTTAATGTAATTGAGACATGAGATTTCTAACTTATGATGCATGTGTCTTTTTTCTTCTATAGTATAAGAAATTCAACATAAATTGAAGCACAAATTGATACGGTCATATGTGTGACCACAAATATAGAATGTATTAATAATTACCTTAATCTTTTGGGAATTCTTTTTGTCCTCCTGTAATAGAATAACAATCAAATTAGAATCATCATAACTTTAAAGAGTGTTTTCGTTAAAATTTATTGACGTGTTTTACATGTGCGCACAAAAATTTCTAAAATATAACTTTTCATGAATTTTCCTTCAAATATTATAAAAATAGTTATATGGTTATATGTGAAGAAATTCTTAGGCTATTTTAAGAATTTTAAGAATTTTTAAGATTTTCAATGATTATTATAGACTCATGTTTTTACTATATTTTTATTCAGCATCAAATGACGCAATTTAATTGCGTAAATTGTCAGCTCTGAGTTCGAATACTTTCATATACATTTAAAGTTAAGTATCAATTATCTTTAATCATGTGATGCTTCAGGCTCATGTGACGTTTCATTCAACAAATTTCTACAATAATTGTAATAAATTTTTATTTATTTTTATTTTTAATTTTTTAATTTTATTAAATTTTTATTTATTAAAAATTTAATAAACTTATTAAAAGTGAACATTAATAATGCAATTATTGGTGAGAGTAAAAATTGGCAAAAATTGCCATTTTCATTATTCGTATCGTTAATGATAACTTCGCTCATATTTCATTGATTTTCAAGGACAATGATGCAAATTACTATTACAATTACTATTGAGTTTGAAGTGAACAGTAAAAATAAAAATACTCTTTTAAGATACGGTAATGTAAAGTGTGATGCAAAAAATAGTTACGTACTCAAATGAGTCAGAAATTTATAGAATTGGCTTTAAATGTGTTAAACACGAGTTTAAACTTTTTGGAACACATAAATGAGGAAAAATATTTTTCACGATTCATTTTTTATCGGATTATCCTAACACAATATATGTTTTGCTATAATAAAACTCACGATTATATCTAAAAAATTATTTTATTAGTGAAACGTCATGTTTATAATCATCTAAACTTTTTATTGTCATTGAAATAAAATTGTTTAAAAATTTCATTTCGAAATATTCCATTCACTATATGTATGAAATGATTATGTAAAATTCATATATCAATTATGGCGATAATTCCATCATTTCAATCAGTTTTGAGGGTCAAACAATGAAAGGACTCAATCAGTGTTTAGTAAAGTTCGAAAATGGAATTTCAGAATTAGAGTTTTCAGTGGAAATTAAATTTATCCAAAAATTATTAATCCAAAAATAAAATTTATGAATATTTTAAACTATTCTTTGTCGATACATAATATATTTGCGCTTTAAAGTGATTATTATGAGTATATGAGCATATACTAAAGATGATCATTTTAGTCTAAACTAAAGGCTAGACTAAAGACTAAATGAAATGTTAGCCTTTTGATCATCTTTAATACAAACAATATGTAAGACAATATTTTACGCTATGAAATGACAATGTATGTGTGAATATATCACATGGAATCGTATAGGTAATTTTCCAATGGAATCAAACGCAAAATTTGCAAACATTTCCAACTCTAATATCTAATTATATGAATTCCAAAGTATAATGAAATATATTGATTAATCGAGAAAATGTTTATGTGACATTAGAAAAAATTCTTAGGATATGAAAGAGCATTGAGAAAGTTTAAGTCGGCTCTGATAAGAAACAGTATGAGAATACCCTAAACTCTCGTATATATAACGAACACATAAAATTAGGAATTAAAATTGAGTTAAATATTTACATATCTTCACGATTCCCAATGATGTCCGCCCCATGGATATGGCATATATCAATATAAAGATTAACTGATACACTCATTATTCACTTTTTTATCTATTCACTTATTTTGATTATTCACCTTTTTAAACACATTTCCCAAATCCATTGTGTGTATTATAAAAAGTATTCACTCATTTTAATTATTCACTTTTTAAAACCATTTTTTGCTGCCCGAAGCGTTAAAAAATCTGAATAATGAGTGTATTATGTGAAAAATCACTTTTCAAACACATGTGATGATAGATCAATTACAATGCTAAATATATGCATATTTAACTTAATGAATATATTAATGTATTGAAAAATGAGGAAAAATGTAAGTTATTCATTCGATGATAATCGTCAATGTGATAATACAATGGAAGTGCATATATAGCAATTAATCGGAAGTGAATTTCAAGGACATTCTTTATGAATCCAAAGGTCAGCTGAGCGCACATCTCGACTCACCTCTGCCAATTCACCGATCATAAACTGCTTCATTAATTCTCTAGCGTCAGACGAATGTCCAACATCTTCGAAAGCTTCGGTGGCATCTTTGCCCCCCTGTTCCATGAGCACCTCTTCACCCCCGGGATGCTAATCATAGTATTAAATTTCCTCATTAAACTCACTTTCCTCATGTCCGTACATACATACCTCTTCCAGAAATTTAGTAACATCATAGACCACATCGTGTATCATAACCCACATCGACGTGGTTTTGTCATTGTGTTTGGCGATCTCTTCGAGTGTAAAGGTCTTTACTTCTGACATTATTAAACATAAAATTGAAAATTTTCAAATAAAATATACAAATTTAGTACAGTAATGAATGATGTCTCTTACAATGACGACACAGTATGGCAACACTTATGACTGTAATACACTGTACACTGTACACTGTGTGTATACGTAATCATGTGATAGTGATGCACACGGGAATTATTATCTATTTATGCATGTGTCTGTTGTACATTAAACGGTACGATAATTTTATTTAATTATTTTATACTTATCTTATTGTTCATTATCATTGTATATTATCATTTGACATTCACTTATATTTGGCATTAATCTTTAGGGTCACGGTTTTTATAAATTTTTTAATATGAAATTTAAAATATTATTTTTAATAAATTTAATAAAATTTCTTAAACATTCTCTACACTTTAAAAAATTAATTACGCACATACATTAACCGATTGCGTAATTTAATAGTTTAAATGGAAAAGGAAAAAATTATATATTAAATCACATGTAAAATTAGATTTTAAATCAAAATTTAAAAATAGTCTCAAACATCTGCAATCGAATGACACATAAAAGTATTCAAAATTTGTAAAAACACAAAAAATATAAATTAAAAATGTAATCGTATACTTTAGAAATTAAATACCGCATCAAATGAATTTCTTTGGTTTAGTTTAATGGTAATTTAATGGTAATTTAATAGTTATTTCCAAATAAAATCGAATTCAATTCTTTCACTAACATTTGGCATTGTGATATGTCTTAAAACGAAAAGAAAAAAATTAATAAATGAAAGTATAAATGAATTTCTCACTTTGTTTTAGAGTATCGTTTTTCTTTGCAAATTTTGGCACTTTTGTCAATTGAATGTCCGATTTCATGAAATTAATTCGAAAGAACAATTCATTTGCCGCTGCATCCAAATACTGTATCAATTGATGCGAATTTTCTTCATTAATTTGCATATTCTCTTCTTTATCAGTATTCTCTAAATTCACATGACAATTGACATGACAATCCTCATTTTGATCGCACTCAGAATTGTCCATTTCCAAATCCCGATTAAGAATTTCTTCGAAAGAGAATTGATGATCATCATGATCATTTGAGTCGAATACGATTCTTCTTCTTTTGCATATCTTTTCCAATTCATAACTGCATCCGGATTTAGGACATTTAATCAATGTTTTCGCAATGTCAATCCAACTCATGCCAAACTCTTTACTCCCCCATGTATAGTACTTTTGTATTCGCACAGCGGTTTCGTGATCACTCAAATGATTATCATCTGATTCATGTATGCTCTTCACGAGTGCCGCAAATGCCGACTCCGGAATAATGATCTTATTACTGTGTTTGTGTATTAAATTTCCATTCTCGTATCTCATGCGTTTACCCCAATTGCGGAACTTTTTGCACACTCTATTGTAACTTTTCTTTGCATCGTTATGCATTGTTTTGGACATCTCATGTATGAGTATATCTTTCGGTGGAAATCTTTTGCAATTGCCTTTGACATACTCCAATAGAAACTGATATAATTTTCCCGAAAGAGATGATCCCATACGACGTCCTCTCATTTCCAATGGATTTGAGCATTTTGCACAATTTTCATCAATTGTATTACCGAATTGTGTTGCATCGGGTGTCGCATCATCCATTTCAATGGTCTCATAACATAATTTCGCTGTCATTTTTTGAAAAATTTAATATATTATATTTAAAACATGCGTATTAAATATTAATTTCACCGATCAATTTATTAGAATTCTCGTGATAAATCGTATATGATTTGTATTATATTTGTGACAAATTTCATAACACAATAATGTATTTGTGTGTATTTGAAATGCGCGTGCAGTAAATACCAATCGTATGCTTTTGCAATGCATTATTGAAGCCTTTCGATGCATTTTATTGTCAAACAAATAATTATACTATTCACTGATGCAATAAAATATATAAATTATGTATTGAATCATAATCATGATGCACTTATAACACATGTGAATAAAACTATGACATGAAAGATCATAATCATCGATACCGAAATATTTGCATCAAAAAGCAATTTTATGAATGCAAAAGCAATGCGAATACATCTTTATTTTTTCTGTTATAAAATCTCTAATATTTTTAAAGGCGATGAAAATACATAAATTCATAATATTAATACGATAGTCATTTATTATCATTATCCTCCTCTTGACAATACTCGTGATACTCTTTGGTCTTAATCGGGACATTCCCCGGCGGTGCTGCGAAATAATCTTCGATCATATGTTTTGCATTTTTCACTGCATCATTACGATCCGTTCTCTCACATTTATCATCACTTAGAAATATGCTTTTATCTTCGAATGGCCATACCATTGGCTTTACATCATCGGTATTCACCTCATGTATTTGATTAGCAAATTTAATTGACTCCTCTAATCGTGTAATTCCCGAACGATTCGCAAAGTCAACTAATGACAGACGTTCCAAAAGGGGTATTAATTTTGTTAAATCTTTTCCTTTCGATGCCATTTTATGAGTCTAAAAGTTTATCTTAAGACTAATATTATCACATTTGATTCATATATTTATAAATAATTATTTATGTATTTATGTATTTATGTATTTTAAATGTCTCAATGAACAGCTGAAAAATCATTACGCAATGCGCATGATCTGTAAATAAAGTTTTTTAAAAGGAAATAATAATCATTAAGATTTATGAAGGATTAGGAAATGGATTATAATTAAGTTCAATTAATGTGTGTATATAAATGATTATATCTGATTAATCATTATAATAAAAGTTTTTATTGAGGGTCAAAGAGAGGTACGAATATGGTGGTGGTTCATGGTTGAAGAAACAGGTTTATTGTTATATTCAGTGTTGACTTTAAGACTTAAGACTTACTTCATTTAACACAATAAACTTGCCATAGATGTGCATGCATTGGGATATCCTTAACCCAATATTCAGATCGTTAATCAAATCACCGGCACATAATGTATGAAACACATAATTGCATTTCTATATATGTATGTGGACCTAAATGAGCACATTGAGTAAACTGATGAAATGAATGGGAATGCACACATATTTAAAAAATCATTATTATGTATTTTAAATACAGAAAAATGTATTAATAAGAGATTAAAATCTCCAAATAAAGAATCATACATAAAACCTGATAAATAATGTAATTTCTATGTTAACCCAAATTTTGTAATACTTTTTCAATTACCATTTTCATAAAAATCCACAGAATAAAGTGAGTAAAATATACATTCATTTTGCATTGTCACAGATAAATGATACATTACTTTTTAATAGAACGTGCTAAGGGCGTGCGTTTCATCGGTGATTTGCACATAATCGGAGCCTTTTGTGGTGATTTTTTCCCGACTGATGATTCAACAGATTTGACATTTTCCTTTTCTTTGACACAATCATTACCGCCATTATCTTTGGTGACCTCAGAATGGGTGCGGATGGACTTTGATACTGAACCCTTTGGTAGTGATTTGTGACCATTGACTTGAGTCTCTTGTTTGGGTTTGAATAATTTCTTTTTTCTCTGCGGCACGACATTCGGTACGATCTCAATCCATTTGTTGTCTTTAAGTGCATCTAAAGCCGTGAATTTCCGGTGCACATCTTCTATTTGGAAGTAAATCATATCCCAAAACCCCAAAAGATCCTCAATTTTTGTCTCTTTTTCACCCCTTTTAAATTCACAATCATCAATCAGACAATTGAATTGTTTAAACCGCTGACACATCAGGAGTTTCGCCTGACCAATGACTGAACGGATCTGTCCGATCGCTATGAATGGAGGAAATCATTAGCATAATTGTAAATTATTAGACAAAAACCTCCGTAACTTGAACCCTCTACAACTCGAACCCTCTATAACGTGAAAACCTCCGTAACTTGAACAACTTTTCAAGACCGATTCTATTAATTTGCATTATAAATGAACCTCCATAACTTGAAAACCTCCTTATCTCGAACAAAAATTTTGGACCGCAATATGTTCAAGTTATGGAGGTTTATGTGCATTATAATAAAACACTCACCATCATCAGGTATAGAGTCACGTGTCATTTCATGAGACCATTTCTCGGAGAGATCATTCAATTTATCGGTTTCCAATTTTAGGACATTTCGAAAGTGTTCGGTGCTCATTTCCATTGCAATGAATGAGTATATTAATGAATAAATACGATACAAAAAATGATGTGCAATAAATTCGGTGGAATTATGTTAAAAGATATGAAATTCTTCGGTGCGTTACGAAAGGTTTGAATTAAAACATAACCGCCACACGTATGCATTTATGGTATTTGTGGGCGGAGCCTAACAATGAACATCGACTAGAGAAGTGCGTGGGAATTGTTATATAAATTTTTTATATGAAATGCAATGAAATAAATGAAAGTGAATGCCTCAAAAAACGTGTTATTCAATCGCTTTGATTATTGTTGTGATAATTTTAATTTATGCGACACAAAAACATTATTTTCTGTTTTAATTCTGTCAATTAAATGTACTCTTTTAATAAGCATTAAATGGGACGGAATTACATGCAATTTATATGCATAAATCCATTATTAAGTGATTCATTTAGTGTTTTAAATTAAATAAATTAAACTTTTTTGGTAATTGTATTTAAGGGTTTTAACCGTAAATGTCTTTTTAAAAACTTAAGGAAAAGCATTTTATTACATTTAAACTTATTACTGTGGGTTTTAAATTACAATTAAAAAGGGTGTGTATATAATTGCAATTGAATTTTTTATTTAATTGTCTGTTAAAAACTTTTTAACACACTTTTAGATATTCAATTAAATTTACACACAATTAAAAGTGAAAATGATGAATATATGAATATACATGAATATATATGAATATATTCGCAAATATTTTTTAGAAAAATGTCAATGTTTAGACTCGAAAAAATGTATTTCTCTTCAGTTATATCCTATAACTTATATGCTCTCACGACTTACACATTACACTGGTTTATAGCAAATTCCCGTTATCCTTTAACCAGGAAATTGTGAAATTCTCATTATTGTAATTTATAGAAAATTGTATAAAAAGTTCAGGAAATAATGAATATCTGTGAAGTCTTTTACCGGAACAGTCACTTTATTGTTGAAAGGGATTAATTCACTGTTGAATATACCAGAACTTTCCGTAGATACTCATAGGTTTATATTGACAATTGTTACATATTTCGTCAAACCATTTGTAACCCCATCAAAGTACATTGTATATGATCATAAAAATGTTAAAACTTTTAGTTTAAGTTATTTTGAATCACTATATACATGATAAAAGATAAGATTTAAAGAAAAATCTCAATTTAAATCCCAATAATTATTTTTGTATTTTTATTATCAAAATATTTAATTTCCTTTCGAAATAAAATTTCGTGAATTTAAATAAATTTAATCAAAATAATAATAATAATGATTAATTGAGGTTAACTAAAGATTGATTATAGATTTTTGATATAAAAATTATATTTTTTTTCTCTCAAAAGATTATCTCATTAATCTTAGTTCTTTAATTACATGATGTGATTTTTAAAAAAATGTTAATTTAATTTGAAATTTTGAAAAAATTTAGTTTATTTTCAATTATTTATAATTTTTTGCATTTTTCAATTTAATAATTGTATAATTATATATGAATATGATGCAAGAAAGAGATAACAGAAAATAGAAAATGTTCATTAATTTTCTAATTATTTTATGTTAATATTCACCGCAAATCATCGGTTATATAATATTAAATGATATTAAAATATGTAAATTTAATAATCGATAATTTGGACATTTTAGTTAATATTTAACCATAAGACTTATCTAATAATTTGAAAATTGCCATAACTTACATTTCCATAATCTATTTATGTAAACTTCAGTCACTTATATGTATCACATAGTTTCACATGCGTCAACGATAAGTTACAAATATTCTTTAAATATTTACATTTTAGATTTGAATGCATTGAATTAGCACAGGAATTATACTGTGTGTTCACGAAAGGACTTTACACTCAATATACAGAGTAACATGTAATTGAAACATATAACTTTACGATAAGTTTTTTGACAAAAGTATTTAATTTGCAAATCACATTTTCTAATAAATTATTACACGTGAATGAATAAAATTCCTCTTCAGTGTCTTATTAATTACATACACGACCAAAAATCTATGAATTAAATTACATAAGTTTAAACTAAATACAAATTTCTCTAAAAATTTTAATTTTTAATTCATTTAAGTTGTTTGGAGGCGTATTTCATTAGTTAATAGTAATTGATTAGCAAATGAGTAATAAAATAATTTTATTAACAAATCTATAGTTATAAATTTTAATGTTACGTTTACATGTTTCTCTGTATGTGGTGTGTAAAGTCCTTTTGTGAACATACGGTATATTAGTAATTTTAGAATTTTTAAAGATTATTAATTAATTAATAATTTAATTAATTAGTAGTACATTATTAGACTTATTATTGAATAATAACTAAAAGCCAATGATCTTTAAGTAAATTAATTGTAAATTTTCATTGATTATGTAAATAGAATAATGAATATGAATTTAATGCTTTATTATTTCATTGACATGAATCTGTGTTTATGTAATGTGAGACAATATGTTCATTATATTCCATGGCCATTCATTAACTGATAAATAAATATTAGCATTAAATGGCATTGAAATATAAATAAATGCTTATACTGTTCCTTAACGGGGAATTCTCGTTTTGTCGTGATTATTTCAAATGCATTCGTCAATTTACATTTTTTAATTAAAATATCTGAAAATATCTGAATTATTTATTAGAATTTACCGGAGAAAGAGGAATATACATTTGATATTCTCCTTTTTATATACTCCTGTTAATGCCATAGTTAAACATTGACTGTAACCGGTGTTATTGAACTTTTGTGGGAGCATAACCACTGTTAAGCTTTAACATAACAGTATATTCACTGAGTGTGAACGACTGACGGAATAACACAAATAAATCAATAATCCCAATGTGAGTATCATATAAGTGTTCAGTGTCAGCACAAAAAGATCATCTCCAAAAAATGCTTTTCATGACATTTAATCGTAAAATTATATTTGCAAATTTTACATTTAAGTTTTTGATTGTGTTTTTAATATGAAAAGAGAGACTGATTTATTGTCTCTTTGTTCAGTGTGTTCAGTCGGTATTGAGCTGTTAGAGTACAGTCTGTTCCCGTCATATAAACGCTATGAGAATCTATTAGAAGTGCCCTGTCGAAACGTACTCTCTAATGATATACATCGATCAGAAAATGGCGATATCCTCTGCCGGTTTACGCCCATCACTTCATTTCATATATTCTCTCATCACACTTCTTCATCTCTTATGCAGAAATCGTGTTCTTTCGGATCGTAACAGATTTTGTAAGTCATTTTTAAATTATACAATTCACATTTTCCTGTATACACATACGTGTTGTACAGTGAAGTATTATTTAAGGCGTTGAATCCATTGTCATAATCATGTGCTTACATTGTATTGTAATATTCTTTTTATTATTAAATAATAAAAAATAATTTTTTATATTAATCAATACCATTTATAGATCATATTTCATCACTATGTGCACGCGAACGGTATCATCCATTATATAAGAAGATTGACGGTGCCGTTATTACGAGTAAATCCGAAGATAATTTAGACTGTATCATTACGTTTCAAACCGATACGATACTTCAGCGTTTTATGCTACGATTTGAGAAACTTTCACTCGAATGCAATGACCATCTTTATATATTTGACGGTGCTCATGCATTTGGAAATTTCAAAGTAATTCAATTCATTTTAATTCAATTCATTTTAATTCAATTTATTTAATGTCAGACAAATTTTATTGATTAATAATTCAATTCTTTAATATTTCATATAACTTTAGGCCGATTTATCATGTCGCAGTACGCAGGCTGTGGTCGGAACAATCTTCACGCAAAGTACTTTTGTAACATTAAAATACGTAACTGATCCGTACAGTAAATCCCCAGAAAATGGGTTTAGGTTAATTGTAACTGCAATTAAAGATACGGGTGAGTATTTCATTAATAACCAAAATATTAAATTAAATTTTAATTAATTAATTAATTACTATTTCAGTTGCACACTGTAAAGATCATAAATGTTCGAATAGTTTTTGCATATCAAAAGATCTGACCTGTGATGGTATAAACCATTGCGGGGATGAAAGCGACGAGACGAGTCATGCTTCATGTATAGGTATTTGTACAGAATTAACCTATAGATTTAGCATATTTATACGTTTAATTTCACTGATTTAACAGATGTAATTGAAATCGGGAAAATATTGGGATTAGAAACCAATACATTTATAGCAGTTGTTGTTAGTGTGTTTGTAGTGTGCTTTGTTTGTGTTGTGAGTCTAGCGATATGTTTCTGCCGAAAGGAACAATTAATACAGCATCACCAAAGAATTTCATTGCAGCAGCAAAGCTCAACACATGTTTTGGCTCATCCAACGACATACTCAAGTAATAACATTAATCATTTCAGTTTTAATAACTAAAGGAATTATGATGAGTAATGAATGAGTAAATTCCAATTTTCTTATCGTACATCGCAATTACCTCTGACCATTTGTTCCACAGGCACGGCTGTGAGTTCATTGGCTCAGGCACCGCAAAGATTTGCGACACTACCATTGGAAAGGATAAGAGACAAACCACCGCCATACCCGGGAAACTTCTATCCCCCCGCAGCCGGAAATGCACATTCTCAGGTGGTATTTGTCGCCAAATAATGTCATGCAAAAGAAGACGATTGATAAGAGTGCGACGACTTAAGCGTCAACCATTACCAATTGCACTCCTTCCACTACCGGCGCGGGGGGAATGGCTCGTGTAGGGCCAACACCTACAGAGTGGTTTCATTATGACTGAATTAATTATTTGAGTGTCTCAAAAGCCAAAATGTTCCTTTCAAAGATCGCAGTGAAATGAGTTGTCCTGAATTAATCAATTATTATTGCAGTAATTATAACATTTTAGACATAATATCATCTTAAGTATCATAATATAGCGAATATTAATCAATAAGAACTTACAATTTCATGTGTGACAATATAATCTCACACCGGCGATCTTATAACACGATAAGTTTGCACGTCTGTGATGTTTCGGTAATTATAAGTATCGTAAATGCCATTAATTCATTAAGATTTATACATATTATTCATTTATAATTTTATCTAAACATTCACTTTTTGCT
>LBFL01010504.1:0-10403 GCA_000988845.1 Hypochthonius rufulus
CTCAATAAATTGTGGTGTTAGGCCTATTATGGGTAATGTCTTTATAACTTGAATTAACAACAAAAGATTGCCGTTCAGTCCCTAACCTGAACGAACAATTTAAAGTGCAGAGACCAGCGCTATACACATAAACCAAAAACCGTACACCTCTGTTGTGCATATAATAATGACTTAAGCTTTATTAGTAAATAACGTATTTAAAGGGATTTATAAAGTGAACTCTCATAATGACAAAATCAAGGTATACTAAAGTAAGTCTATCATGTAGGTAAAAATGAAATTAATTTTAAATTTAAACAATTTGTTTTTTTAAAAAAAAACCTTGTTTTATATACTCCGGGTTAACCTGATTTGATAATATTAGATTATTCTATATACACTCATTATTCAGATTTTTTTTTTAACTCTTCGGGCAGCTATAAATAGTTTTAAAATATGAATAATTAAAATAAGTGAATATTTTTAAACAGGATAGTAATGGATTTAGGTTTGGGAAATGCGTTTAAAAAGGTTAATAATTTAAAGAAGTGAATAGATAAAAAAAAGAGTGAATAATGAGTGTAATGTTTAAAAAGAAAATCCTAAAACAATTAGTGAATTCACAGTGTTTATAGAAAATTTAATTTGATGCATCTCAAACAGTGCTATCACGTGTTCTTGAAAATATGAATCGAATTAAATATAAAACACCAACGTGAACCCTATAATATTAATAACATTTTTAACGTAAACTTATTCTTAGACTCGAATTATATAAATTTTTGTTATTTCATTTGCTCTAACGTAAAATCCTCTCTATCATAAACATAAAATTCCGCTGCAATATGATCACCTTAGAGTGCTTTATTTGTCTGAATAAAAAGGAATGTAAAACATTTTAAACATCTTTAACATTAAAAAATAAATTTTGATTCGGAATGATTAAAAAGTAATAAATGAGACACTGAAATAGAAATTGCATATTTGAATATGAAAAATATTATTATTGATTATTGATTATTATAAAATGAACACATTTAATTAATAAATATAAAATATTCATGTAAATGTATATATAAATTGATAAAAAATAAATGAATATTATATGTAGTGTTGCCAACTCTCAATCGGGCCAAAACTGTACATAAACTGTACATGTATAAAATCTATTAGAAATCATCAAAGTCACAATATAATAATTTATTATCATTTACTATACAAAAACCTCTGTAACTTAAACTTTATATATCTTAAAAACCTCTATACACAAAAACCTCCATAACTTGAACCCTCTATAACTTGAACAGGTTCTCGAGACCCGATTATATTTACTTACATTATAAATGAACCTTCATAACTTGATAAAACCTTGAGAAAAATTTTTGACCGCAATATGTTCAAGCTATGGAGGTTTTTGTGTAATTTGAACAGAGTTATGAGGCTCGATTCTAGAAATTTCTATAATAAATTTAATTAGTTATCTTGAACAAAAATTTTGAACTAAATTATGTACAGGTCGGGGTCAATTTAGATATTATTTTTTACAAAAATTGTTACTTTTACTAGGATTTTGCAGATTCTAATAGTCCATTATTATAGCAAATAAATTCTATAAATTAACAATATGTTAGTTCCTAATTTAAATTCGAACAATTTTTTAATTTCATCAAAAGAATCAGCATCGGGAATCACTACAATTGATTCAATAATTATAGTGAATATAATTATAATATTATTATGTATTATATGCATTTATGTAAAATAAAATTACGAATATAAATATTAATATAAAATATCATATTTAAATGTCGTTTTAAAATTTAATTAAAAATAAGTATTACAATATAATTATAAATCATATTTAAATATAAAAATAGTTTTAAAAATTTAAAAATTGCGATAAAAATACTTCGTATTAATAACGTTAAAAAATATACAAAATTAATTTTATATGATAATTGTATGAGAGTTTTCGTGATTATGTTAGTGTATCAAATAACTGAATTAACCATAAATAATCTAAAATATCAGACGGTGCTTAAAATGGAACTTAAAATTTAATAAAAACAGAATTTCCGGAAATAACAATATGTGTTAATCATAACAGTGGTATAAATAAAAGTGCGGATTACGTTTGGAAAAAGAATTCAAATATTTCAATTCATGATAATTATGCAAATATTTATATTAATTTTATTACTCTGAATTGTTATGAGCGAAATGAATTAATTGGTAAAATATTATTAAAATATTTTAATTTTAGACCGGAATTATTGGAAAATAAATGTGAGTATATTAAATGGAATAAAACATTCTGATTTCAAAAATAATAATCTAAAACATATTCACGGAGGAGAGTGTTTTGGTATATTTAAAGATTTTATAACTAAAATATTAATATTACCGATGGTAAAAATCCGGTTATAAAAGCAACACACTTCAAAACTAGAGTATTATCAAGATTTTATACAATTGATAACATCTTTGCAATAGAGGCGTATGTGCAGATATTTTACTTTTTAAAATTACTATTAAATTTAACTCTTGAATGTGTTAACTTTAATATATCAAATTATTAGCATACCATTCATGAAGATGTAATTGATTCAGATTCTGATTGTGAATATTAAATTCAATAAATAAAACTTTTTCATTTGTAAATATTTTCACATCTGAAAACTTTGAAACCTGTTTTCTCGTTTCACTCAATGAGTCACATACGCCCCTATTGCAAAGATGCGGACAATTATACACCCTTAAAGTACATCGCAATGTGCACAAAATAGAAGCGTTGTCACTTATTAGGGTTAGAGATATGTTTGCAGAAACATTATATACATTGTAATGCGATAGTGATAGAGCTAATTTTGTTGTGCAACAATACCTTATATCAGGAAAATAATATTAAAAATGTATTTTATGTTTATATTAATTATGATGTACTTTAATATCTTAAAATTTCGTTAGATGTTTCGAGCATATATTAAAAGAGTGAAATTGTGTCATCTTTTATGTTATTCTAACATCTTTCGGCGTAACATAATTAATAATTTCATAAATAATTGTATGAAATCATTGACATTTCATAACTGTGGAATAATATTGATTTTTAATATGCAAATTTATAAAATATTTCTGAGAAATTTATAAAATCATATAAAATGCATCAATATAATGGCATTAATAATTATAAGAAATTATTTTCATATCGCAATTTTGAAAATTTATTGATATTTGTATTATTAATTTATCAAATAATTGAATTAACAATAAATTATCTCAAATATCAGACCGTTCTTAAAATTGAAGTAAAACTTTCAGATAAAAGAGAATTCCCAGAGATTACGATGTGTGTGAAACATGACTTTGTTAATGAGAGTAATGATAACATCTAGAAAATATATTTAAATATTACAGATTATGATAATAGAATTATTTTAAATTATTATAATTTAAGTGATATTATTGTTAAAATTAAATTAGAATATTGCGATATAAAACCATTTAGAGATGTGATGTAAGTTGAATGAGTCATAAAATTTAAATGAAGATAATATTATTGAACACATCCATAGAGGTGGATGTTTTAGTTTATTCAAGAATTTGTTAATTAAAATTTTTAAATTACCGATGGTCGAAAATTCAATAATATATGTTGAGTATATAAAAAATAAAATAATGAATAGATTTTTCACAATAATACATCCCTTAAGAACATTACCACAATCATATTATTATGAAAAATTAACATTTAAAAGACATATGCATTACATTTATTCTATAAAAGCGATTACAGAAAATTTTCAGCCGCCACCGTATGATACAAAATGCTATATTTATGAACAAAATATTGGTACAAATCAATTGCAATCACATAATGATTGTGTTGATAATTGTATTAATGATTATGAAAGTTTACATTTGAATAAAAACACAAAATACATGCATTGAAAAGAAAAGCTAAAAGTATATTTTCTATAAATACAAAAGAGAATGCAACAATTATGATCAAATGCCGAAAATTGTGTCCCGTCGATTGTGTGAAATATCATTATACAATAAATTCATTTTCTTAATCGAAATTATTACTTAAGTTTAATTAGCTTTTTACGAACATTGAATGTTCAAGTATAATATATTTATTTACCAATGACGTCATTTAATTATTATATATGTTCCTTTTGTGGTATTTTTGGTCTTTGGTATGGAATATCATTAATAAATTTATATACAATTATTAAAAAATGTATAATAAAATCATTTCATAAATTTCGATATGATAATTGTAATATATGTTTCGATAAATTAGTTAAATTAGTTTTGATATATTTTATCATTTTAAAAAATATCATTATCATTATTACAATATTTATCATACAAAACTATTAATAGAATCGAATATAATTCTAAATTTTATTTTCCACCGTTGAAAATATGTGATATATTAATGCCACAATATGATAGTGAAACATTAGTCGATCTTTACTATTACATGATATTGAAAATTTTAAAATATTGCATTCGTATGAAATTATTCACGATAAAAGGTTTCAGTGCATAAATTTTACATTTAATAAAATTGAAATTTTTAATTTTCCCGATAAATTACTTAAAATTGTATTCAACTATTTTCATCATATCAAAATTGAGAAATTTCAGGATCTATTTAATTATAATTTTGAATTACCATATTTATTAATTACATTGAATATATGTCCATCAGATTATTTTTCACATATATCTTTATATCGAACAAATAAATTATATCATAGATTAATTGAATTTGGAAATTACGTAACGACTCTATAATCAACAAACAACACAATAATTACCATCGCCGTATGGTGATTGTAATTATTTTCATCCGAATAAAATTGGAATTGAAAATTGTCTATTCAATTGTGTCCATAAACAAAACTGCACAAATATATCAAAACTATACGATAGTGATTCAATATATTTGCGTAAATATGATCAAGAAATTGAGACAAAATGTATTAAAATTTGCAAAGAAAATTGCATTTGAATATTCCACAATATATAAATATATAGACAAAATATTAAGTAAAATTAATTTTACTATTGTTCATAAAATTATTCCAATTGAAGAAAAACGAATACATTTTATACATACTCCATAAATGGACATAAATCAACTGATTTATAATATCGAGGGTATTATGGGAATATGGGAATATGGGAATATGGGAATATGGGAATATGGGAATATAGGAATGACATTTGGAATTTCTACACTTTCGATTTATTATTGCATTACTATTATCCCAAAAATTTATTTTTTTATCTTATAATTGTATTCTTAATATTAAATTCGTATTAAAATATTTTAAAATATTCATTTTATTTTCATTTCGCATTTCTATTTTATTTTAAAAATTTTTAATTAATTTAATTGCATTAAAGATTTGTTAAATTTATTTTAATATAATATCATTATATAATAATAAAAAATAATTAATTTACTGATGAACATTTTAAATATGAATAAACTAATAAATTAATGTTTTTAAACACATGTAAAAATAAAAATTTATTTAAAAAACATAATAATTTTGACCGTTTTCGTGATTTTTGTAATTCTAAAAGAAATTTTGTAATGTGAAATGATTGTGGAGTAATCTGATGTTAACGCATGAATATAACAAAATTAGTTTTTCTAAAGTTTTATCGCGTCTCAGAGTTTAAATATAACATATTAATTAAATAATAACATAAGTAATACATACAAATTATTGACATTATAAACACTGCATTAACATCATTAAGATAAGTAATTAAACAGATATTTACTGTTTATATATTTAGCATTTGTGTTTCTATTACTGAATGACTTCTTAGGAATTATTTAGATTGTAGATTAACATAAGCAAAAAATTAATGAAAATTATGTCATCATTTCGAATCACATTATGAATTCAGTTATTGAAACAATTATTTGTCATTTATGCCCATAATTTTTTTTATTCACTTTAAAGTAATTTTATATATTTTTTAAAAGTATTTTGTAATTAAAATGCATTAAAACATTCATGATAAATCATTTTCGCACCGAATAAATAAATAATACAAAATAAACAAATCCATTACATTTACATTTTTAAATAAAAATTAATGCTTTAATCAATTGCATATGTTAAGAGATTAGAGATCAGAGGCATCATTAACACAGATCAAAGGTGTAATTATATTACTATTACTTACACTTATTACATAATAATTATTATTAACAATTTGATGTGAGTCTAATGATTACACAACAAAAAGCATACAGAGAATGTACGCCATTAACACATGAATGCATACTAAAGTGTGCATTGAACTATGACTATTAATAAGTCATACGATTTGTTACATGATAGAAATATGAGGATACAATAAAACCTGATTATGCATAACATATTTATGGTATTTGATTTTAAATACAGATACTTATATGCTTTAATTAAATAGCAAAATTCTAATGCATGTTATTATAATACTTTTAAATTTTTGATATAATTTAAATAATTTATAATACGTAATAAATTTAATAATTAAATATTTTTCGCTGTTGAATATTATAAAATTAAAAATTATTTTCAAAAACAAATTAATAAATTTTAGATTTGAGAAATCCCCGCATAAAAAATCACAAGGGTCTAAATCCGGACTATCGGGGCTAAGTAAAAGGTGTTTTTAATAAAATTATTTTTTCACCAAAAAACTTAAAGTTTCTAACCTTTCATAGGTTATATAGGTTGTATGACAAGTCGCCCCGTCGTGCATATATCACATTTGATTTTGATCTAAGTTTAGTTTATTTAACTCATTTATGAAATAATTGTTTAACATTTGACAATATCGGACACTATTTACTGCGAGATTTTCGAATTTCTTCGAAAAAATGTGGACCTATAATGCCATACGTTGAAATACCGGCCCAAAAAGTTACTTTTGGGGAATGTGCAACTTTTTCATGAATTATATTCGGGTTCTCTGTGCCCCAAAAACGAACGCCATTTCTTTGCACGCACCCATTTAAATAGAAATTGCATACATCAGTAAACCAAATATTTTTATGAAATTCGGGATTTTCAATTTCGGACATAACCCAATTACAAAATGAAATTCATTCACTTTTATCGGCATTTCTTAATTTTTGTTTTATTTGGATTTTACAGGGTTTTAGTTTAAGTGTTTTTAAAATTCTATATACCGATGAATTTGATTTTTTTGGATTTATGCAATTTTGAAATTTTGAAATATTGTGATATGATAATGCGGTTCTCTTCCGTCCGACACGTCCTTTCTTCACATCGTGCACTGTTCCTTCGGTTTTAAATTTTTTTATTAATTTATAAACCATGCGTTTTGATGGTGCAGTTTTTTCAAATTTTGTCTCACAATGATCTTTAAATTGTGAATAACATTTATATTCGATCATAAATGTGACAATAAAAATTCTTTCATTTATAGAGAATGACATTTTTTAAACAATTAACACATTTTAATTAAATTTTTAAAATATTAATTTGAGTAAAAAATAAGCACTTGCAAAATGTGACTTAAATAAATTGTGCGTGAGTAGAGTACTCTCTAATTTGAAACAGGTGATAATTATAAAAATTTTGCAGAAACTTATGATACACAAACATATTAAACGTCAATAATTTTCCAGTTAATAAATACACGAATTATTCAGATTTTTTTAACGATTCGGGCAGCAAAAAATGGTTTAAAATAGTGAATAATTAAAACAAATAAATAGATAAAAAGGTGAATAATGAGTGTATCAATATTTTCTTAAATTATTACGAGTATTTAGCACTGTTTCATAAATGATGACATCATTTTCATTAATTTTTTTAATTTATTTTAATCTACTATCGAAATGATTTCTAAGGAAACATTCAGTCATAGAAAAAAATGCTAAATATATAAATAGAAAATATCTGTATAAAAACTTATGTTAAATTTGTTAATAATGTTGATATTAATGTTCATAATAATGATTATGTTAATGATTTGTTTGTATTATTTATGTTATTAATTTGAGTGTTATTTTTTTAACTCTGAAAATAATAAAACTTTAGAAATACAATTTTTTTTTATATTTATGCGTTAACATCAGATCATTTCACTAACATTTCACAAATGTTTTTTTTAATTTTTTATTTTTACATAATCTGTTTAAAAATAGATTAATTTAATAGTTAATTTATATTTAAAACAGTTATTATTAAATTAATAATTTTTAATTTTAATATAATGATATGAAATAATTGAATGCTAGAAGTTATTTCTAAAAATTAATTAAGCCTAAAACAACATTGTTGCACTAAAATATGAATAAAATTTTAAAAATTATTATTAGTTTCTATTAATCAACAAATTTTTCTTATCTTGTTTTACAATACCTAGGTAGGGTTAATTTAGATATTTAAATTATTATAGCCACACAATAGTGTAATTATAATTATAGCATTAAATTGATCAGAAAAAATTATATCATGCAAAATATTAATGTAACAATACAAAAAGCAATAAAGTATATGATATTCAATGGGAATTTCTATAGGGTATTGTTTTTTTTATATTTTGCATGATATAATTTTTTCAGACGAATCTAATGCTATTATTATTATTACCCGATTATGTGGAAATTAAAATTTGTTCATTACACTGAACTTATCCTTAACATTGTTGCATAACAGAAAAAATATGTCAATTTTTACACCACGATTTTTAATTTTTAAATTTTAAACATTTTACATTGCAACAATGTTTTAGGCATAATTATTTTTAAAAAATAACTTCTAGCATTCAAATATGTTTTTTTTGGTTGTCCATTTGTAATAATTATTTAATTATTCGGGAATATGCCAATTATAATGATCGGTAAGTTCCGCATTCCATAGCATTGTTGTAAATTAACTTAATTTAATTTTTTCAACACAAATGTATCCAGAAGCTGTTTATCTTTAAAGTATGTTAACAATAAATATACAAAATTAATCAGAATATGCAAAAAATAATTAAATTTAAAGTGGCTTTATAGAGAATGGCAAATTTAATATATTAAAAAATAATAAATTTAAATTTTTGCACGAATTTGTAATTATAAAATGAATTTTATATTTGATTATTATTTCTACATCAGAATTGTATTTAATTTATAAAAATCATTGAATTTTAACATAATTTACGCAAATAAATTAAAATAATTTGAGTGGCTTTATAGAGGGTGGCGCACTGTAGTAAAGATCGACTTTCTAATGCTTCACTATCATATTGTGGCACAAATATGTAATAAATGTTGAACGGTGGAAAATAAAATTTAGAATTATATTCGATTCAATTAATAGATTCGTATGGTAAATATTGAAAAAATGATAATGAAGTTTGTTTAATCATAAAATATATCAAAACTATATTCAGAATTAATTAAATTAATTTATTCGAAATTAATATGTAAATCCCACAGCACTGCATTTACCTATTCATACACTATGATTGTCATTGGATGCTTTCTCTGCATATCATTAATATTATGCATTGAAATAAATCCAATAATTATGTGCAGTGTTAATGCGGTATTTACATATTAATTTTAATTATTTTATTGAATAAAATTTTAAAACATTAACGATGGCATCTAATATTGCGTTTTTAATAATTTATAAATTAAACTTTAAAAGTAAAAAATGTTTCACGAAAATACGTGATTTACATTTGGGTGCCCTTTCTTGTGAGTAAACATTAAGTTATTAAAGTAATGGGTGATTCTACTTAAATGATTGCAATAGTGTAGTAAAGCATCGCAGTGAAGTCTATCAGATGTAAATGTTATGCTCCTTTAATTAGAATCATTCTTTATATGATTAATATTTAAACATAAAATACACATATTGCTGGTTAATAGCAACATCATTAATAGTAACATCTCGTTTATAGCGACGCATTCCCAAAACCATTTGCCATTACTGTAATGTTAATTTTGTTTCGTTAATAGCAACTTTTGCTTTATGGCAACGGATTTCCCGGAATATTTGCGTTGCCATTAACCAACAATAAGTGTATCTGTATTAATACCATTGTGCAACAATTGTAGCACAACTTAAGTATCGCCATCACTATTGCATTATAATGTATGTATAATGTTTTTGTGAACATCTTTAACTTAAATAAGTAAAGGCACTGCTATTTTAGTGCTATAATTGCTGCACATTACTGTAGTAAAATATTAAAATAGCTTACTTTTAATCATATTAAATATAATTTTTGTCAAGTAATTTTCATTATTATTTTTTTGCAATCACATATTACAAAATTTCTAAATTTAAGAAAATTCCAAGACTACAGGTAGAGCAGTTTGTTCTCCGCCACTGGTAATAAATAACGTCGGAAAATACCCCCTAATGATA
>LBFL01010506.1:15551-33358 GCA_000988845.1 Hypochthonius rufulus
GCACCGAACCGTACCGCACCGAACCTCACGTCAAAATCACTATCATGTGCCATCTCCACCTTTTCTATGTTTAGCACCGCGTAATTGAGCAGTCCATAAGTGCTCTTCAATGAAGTGTGTGCAAACTCTGGAGCGTTCTAATATATTACCACTATCGGTAGCTCCGCACTGCCATTTCAATTCAACTCCCACCCTAAAGATTCCCCATTAATGAAGTTCTTCGCATTCCTAATATCAGAACAATTTACCCGTCGTGACACACAAAACCGCACTGACAATTAACGCAATGCAAACATAGACATACATTCAATTCTTTGCCAATTCCCCGTTCTTTTGCCTCCAGACCTTTCCTAATTGTTTAATGTTGGAAATGATGAATTAGACTTTACTATGCTTTTCTATGCTTTTCTATGCTTTACTATGCTTTTCTATGCTTTTCTATGCGTTTCTTTATCTCTATTGCCTTTTGTCTTTCCCAAACTGATAAAGCATATTCAACTTTTCACAACGCTTCAGGCGTACTTATACATTGTTGAAGATGTTCGCGAAACTCGTCACTCAATGAAATATCAATGATCATAAAGTGGCATCACAGTGTGCAACACTCTTGAGATAACAGTTTTACTATTCTCGAAATGAAAAATGTTTTCATTTGGCAATTTATATGAATGGAAAGCTCCGGTGGTTTCTCAATAATTTATAATTGGTCTTATCTCTTTATCCTGTTTAACCTCTCATACACTGAGCCGGTGGCTACTGACGTGATACGTCTTCTTTGACCATAATAACATTAACTTTTAAATGTGACGCATGTCATGGCATTGACATTACTGTTTCAAAATGGAATGATATTTTTTTATTATTTAACATCTCTCGTTTAAAGGTTATTGACACGCGAAACACAAGACAAAGGTTAATGTTTGATTATTTTTGGGTGCGGATCTTCAATTCTCAACTTTATCCTTATGCGATGTCACATTCGCTGCGTGATCCCATCAAATATCATATTCAAGAACCTGAAGCTTAATGCCCGTCTCGATGTGTTCAGCAGGAGATTGCGAATCACAAACCCCCTCAACACAAAGAATTATATATTAGAAAAGGGCTCGAATCATACCACTATTTAATACTACTGACATATACATATACACATACATACTGAGAGATTCTGCTTATTAAAGTGATTCTGTCATTTCACGGTGCACATATACATACTGAGAGATTCTGCTTATTAAAGTGATTCTGCCATTTCACGGTGCACATATACAACATGCGGAATTAATCTCGTCGTGGATGTTGCAGTTTCAGTGTCATTTATTCCTGTTGCAAATGCAAGGCTCGGATCATGTAATTCCGTTCGTAACATTGTGGAGACCGAATCAAACATACGCTCATTCTGTATATTGAGTTTCGAGATTTTCACGTAACAATGAATTGTAATTGTGCAGCCACAGAAGTACCGATGTATATTGTGATCGACTAAAAGCATATGAGAGTATAAAATGAATCAAATGTATTAGGGCTTAAGAAACGGCACAAAAGCAAAAAGTGTAAATGTCTATGTGTGGAAAAAGCTGTTTCTGATGTGTATGAGTTTATAGCGAGAAAAGCCCACCGTAACCCCCTAATTCGGCATTATTGTATTTGTTGTGTTTTATCATAGCCGTACCATCAGCAATGGCAAAATGGTTGAATCCAATCCCTATACTAATCTCGATGATGCTCAAAGCACCGTGAAATGTTTGTCGATAGTATTGCATAAGCATTATCGGGATCCGCAACTTCTATCGGTTCCTTTTCGGTGCGGAGATTGTCGCATCGGCTCGTGTCAGACTGTTTCCGCGACACATCACACACACACACACACATACACACACACCATAGACACACATCCACATACACATCCATTCACCATATCGCGAACATCCAGAGAAAGGCAGAGATTGCAATTGCTTATTGCAACAGCACACTAATATGCCACTCACGCCTTTTATGCTGACGTTCGCATTACATTCACAACGCTGAACATTACGTTTCAATCACACGATCCCTTTTCGTGTCGTCGTGTGTCGTGCTTTTTTAGCACTTTTTAATTCGAGTTGTTTCAAACTTTTCTCCTCTTTTCACGAAAATACATCCTCAATTCTCTCTCTTTCTGTTTAGTAATATAATGCCAATAAAAGGAATGAAATCAAATAATGCGTTTTGTGCTGAGCTTTTTCATTCTTTACTGTCATCGCGTATTTTTGCCAAATATTTCTAATATGATGATTCTCATAGGGTATGGTAGGGTATGGTAGGGTATGCTATGGTAGGGTATAGTATGGTATAGTAGGGTATGGTACTGCTGCGTGATGCTGCATGACTGGTTTCAAATATGAACAGCATTTAGTATGTTAAAAGTTTATTGAAGGGACATCAAACCATAGACTGTGTGTTCGTCATAAGAATCATACGAATCAAAAGGACAGAAAAAAATATATCCTAAAATTTTCTTATGGCCTTATATAACTCACATGAAACTGCCATGCCAAATACAATACTCAAAAAGTTTGAGCATCACAAAAAAGTGGTTCTCTCTCTCTGCTCACAGCGCTGTCCAATGGACCCCATACCAGTGATTCGTGCACATCTCATGAATTTTTCATCAAAAGTAACTTCCACGACGGAGCTCTTCACGAACAGATCAAAGTGAAGTGCAGTAAAAAGTGTGATATACACAAACATTTTTGGCACAAACGCACAGTCAGATAAATCTGACCATTAGTTTCCGTTGGGCATTTCTAAGGCATTGCTAAGGCATTTCTAAGGCATTGCTAAGGCATTGCGTAGACATTGACTTGGGCATTGCGGAAACTCTGTTCCCAGCATCAGTCTCATTTTTTTATTTTACAACCATTGAGATGAATTATGCTTATGGTGTCACATTGAATCTTAAATCATGCGTCGAGTTTATTTTTCATCAGTTCAGTCTGAGTGCGTCATAATCTGATATTGGATATCACTGGTCTCAAATAAACTATAATTGTACTATCGATATTTGACCGTAGCATGCTCTAAACCCAACAATGATCTTATCTATTGTTGACCAAAAATAAATAAACCGAAACCATCAAATCCGAGTATAGTGCTATAGTACAAGTGGCACTGTACAACATTAGGATCTGGTAATGGTACACACTGTAATGGTACACACTATAATGGTACACACTGTGCCCTTTTCTAGTTAAGGCAGGGATTCAATTTCGCAGGGACAATGCCCAACCTAATTATGAACCGATTGTCCATTACGGCATCTCCCAAATTCAATATGATTGTTGGAGTAACTTATCTCTTCCTAAGGCTAAGACATGAAAATAGTATTACACTCGAGTGACTAAATCCTCTCATAAAATTTACGACTTCAGCAGAGAGCCCTTTTATTGTATACCAAATGATTATGAAATTGACATTAAAAGGAAAATTCAATATAATAATATGAAACAACAATAAAAATTGATTTGTTTTTTCTAAAAATTATAAACATAATTTCAATATATTTTATTTCAATGAACACATTTGAGTGAACACAATTTAATTCTGCGCTAAACTCTCAACCAAAGCACGTGATACAAATTGATGCAAATAACAATGTTCATTTGCATACTCTCATCATTACATAAGCATAGAGTTAGTCATTGCATTCTCATCACATTGAAATATCGTATTGAATTGAGCGGGAAGTGAGTGGACCCAATTTTTGACAATACCGTAGACTATCATAATGAATCCAATCACTTAACTTTACTGTACATTCACTGTACTTTCACTGTACTTTCACTGTACTTTCACTATACTTTACGGGTACGACTAAAAAGCTAATGTTATTTTTTGAAGCCGTTTAATCGTGAGTCAAAAATGTTGGGAGAGGGGAAATGGCAATTCTATAGCCATTCTATTGCCGTTCGTAATTTCGCTAAAGCATTGGGTTTGATGAAAGATGCGTATTTCATGGTTTGAGTACGGCTGACAATTGTCAATGAGTAATACTAATTTGGTTCGTGATGTATTCTCAATCCCTTATTCAATTCCATAATATATAACCATGTGTTGAAAACGCCTGAACAAAAGTGCTATTGTGTTGAACGGTCCCACTGTGGAGTCGGGTCAAACAAAATGCTCCATACACAGTTCCATACACAGCTCCATACACTGCTCCATACACAGCTCCATACACTGCTCCCCTTTATCATTATTTCAATGGGCAGAGACTCTATTCACGGCAAAGACACACATACACACATGCACAATCGTACGTTCACAACAGAGGTGTCGATGCAAAATTTAGCCACACTCATCCATTCATTATTCCTTTCGATTTTTCTCGTTTTTTGCCATTACAATGCCCCCCATTTCTACATACATCTATGCTTTACCTTTTTGAACAAATACTGAAATTGTTGCATATATAGGGGTACCCCGACTTTTCTTCAATTTGTAAATCGGTCGGCGCTAACATAAAGAGAGGAGAAACGTATATCATTTTAAAAGTAGTTTATCGTAGTGTATCGTAGTGTATCGTAGTGTTGGATGTGATGTGAAAGTTATTCGAAAGTGCGATAACACAATGCGACATGCGGGACAATTTCACGGCTATGATGGCACAGCGTGAGATGTACAAAACATTAATGCTCATTCAAATCATTTTTGGCATATATGAGCATTGTTAAAGGACACACACTGATTTGCTGCAGTGTTTTTTGACCTCTATTGTCGTAAAGAATAATAATTACATTAGCGTTAACTAAACGAACGCACATACTGCACGTATAACCGTATCAATATCATACGGTAATTTATTGCATAGTAAATTGTAACTTAAGAAATTGTTTGAATTGTTGAAAGACGCATGCGTGTATGGAATGATTTAGATGAGGATGAGATGAGGATGCTGATGGTTGAAAACCCTGACTCAATCTGCTAACGAGAGACAGATTTACATTCACAATAATAAAACGCGTGCCGCATAAATATTAACGCTTTCAGCTTTCCATGGGCTTTCTATGGGCTCTGTAAAAAGAAAAGAACCGGATTTAAATGCGGCTTATAATATGGTATATGTATGGCGGAGGATATAGTGAAGGGATGCAATTTATTGGAGGTGTACTGTCATGACTGTACTCATATACCCGCATTTTTACAAAACCACTGCAGTCATATTGCATAATGCTTAACGCGACGCGCAATGTGTATGTGGTGATTTCCTCCCCTAAAACCTAAAACTAATCTTCCTTATGGCATGGCACTGATGTCTCTGATACTACCATACATTTTTCCGCAAAAATATCACTGATGCTCTAGCATTAAGCGGTCCGATCTCTCTCCCGCTGTTAAACCACATTTGACAATTTAACTTTTAACGACGCTATTCGAAGATTGGGGAGGGATTGGAAAAAAGTACCTAAAATTGTAGTACCATCATTATGATCAAAGTTTAGAGACCATTTTATTATCTTTTCTCTCAAAATGATAATGGATTTGAGAGAATATGACTCGAAATATCAGCGAATATATTTATATTGAAAATTTTGCATTTCTTAATATCTTAAATCAGAATTGAAATTGAAATTTCTATTTTCAAATTTTCAAATTTTCAAATTTCCAAATTTTCAAATTTCAAATTTTCAAAAATTTTTAAAAATTTTCAAATTTCAAATTTCAATTCTGATTTCCCAATTCTTTGTTTGTTAATTATAAAGTATTTTAAGAATTGTGAAGTGTTTATTAAAGTTTAATAATCAGGACATTTATAATGCATTGAAACAGTGGCAGTGAGGATATGCCTAAAATGAGAAGAATGAGAGTATTGTTGAATGAGAATATTGTTGTATTTGGGAGAGAGGAAAACATAGAGGCGCATGGAAAATTTAATTCCCAACTTTTCTGTGAGCTCAATTTGCATGAAAAACACCGCTGGGATTTAAAGCTCTTCCTATATATTTGTGTTCCTCACTCCAACCTTTTGTTAGCATTAAACTTATTTCAGTACTGAGCATTACTTGTGCAACGTTCCGGCCCCGGAATATGAATATGTCAGATGCGAGGCTGCGGTACTATGGAACATTGGATGCTATGGTGCAGTGTATGGTAGAGTGTATGGCACAGCTGCTGAACTTTATATGAAATCCACAGTGAGTTGAGTTCACTTTAGCAGAATTGATTGAGGCAGGAATTCACTTCTTTCACTATCCTCCACTTCAGAGTTTCACACTTAATTCATCCGCATACGGATTGAGTTCCGCAGAGAATTGTAGAAAATTGTAGAGAATTCCAAACTTTTCAGCGATGAATTCGTTGAAATTTTCGTTGAAATTTTCCTTTTCACCGCTATGCAAAAGAGGATACCTTTACTCACATCTCTCTTTCCTCTCCATTTCTTCTTTTTTCCTCTTTGTTCATCATATGAAATTTTGTTTACACTTTACAGGGTGATAAAAAATCTCGTGACAAAATACGAATATTACATTTATCTCTCACACAATAGTTCTCAACATGTATAGTGTGTCCCAAATGAATGCATTATATTTGAAACTGTTAAATTCTGTTTTTCCATATCCTATAAAAATACTTTCTTACACAGCATGACACGATTGTGCCTTAAAAAATACTTGATTCGGTGCGTGCCAAACATTGGCCCGAATGTTACACACACACTCATACCCTCATACGCACTGTGAAATTTTTTATGCTCTTTTCACGCAAAATTTTAATAATGTTATTTTAATGCGATCGTTAACGTTAACGCTTTCGGATGCAGCATCACATGCCTTAGATTTTTCTATTTTATGATTCGAGTGTGAAAATCGCCACAACCATTTGCTGTATCATTGAGGCTGACATGTGCTGCAAAAGAGCTCAAACAAATCCTCTATGTGACCACTGATGGCATCAATATCAAAACACAATCATCCTTTTTTCTAAACAGTACTAAACATTGCAAAATAGGCAAATGGAACATACCAATGGAACATACCAGTGGAACACACCAGTGGAACACACCACACCAGTAGAACACGAATGCAGCTCCAGTGGAACCCCAAGAATTACATTAATATTTTGTTTCTTGTACTTACTTTGAATTTTCCAATCGTTATCGTTATCTCTGACGCGGGATAAAGAGGGGAGAGAGAGATGATTGGGGTCTGACAACGAAGCTAAAGAGGTTTATGTTACAGTTATATCCCCCCATTCACATCTATCGTTGATGATAATATTGCCCTCTCTTTCCCATTGAAGCAGCATAACTCACCATCACATCAATCATATTTTCCAAGCGTGTGACATAATTCCCTCCCCAATGAAATCCGACTCTACCGTTCCAATACCATAGTTGAGCATTGAAAATAAAACATTGTTATGTGTTTCATAATATAACGATATATATACATATACATATACATATATATATATATACATATGAGAAATTTGTTCTAAATGCGGAGTAAAAGTGGTGAATTACATCGGTGATCAGCATGTAAATGACATTATTTTTTAACCGAAGTGACCACACCTTACATTTGGTACATTAAACTTACCGAAGTTTCATGCTGAATTTGTCTTAATGAGTCATATCAATAATTCGGTAAAATTATCCATTATCCATTAGAATTTATCTGTTATGATAGTAGTGGATTAATGAAAAGTCAGATTAAATCTTTGCGTAGAAAAATAAACTCACTTTTATCAATGCATAAAGAAAGAGCTTAATTTGCCTGAGGGTGTTTGGAAAAAGTATGTTTTTTCTGCGGAGAGTTTTCCAATTTATGTTATTTTTAAAACTATTCTCGTATTATTAGATCAGAATACAAACATTGGGTTTTAAAATATAAATCCTATTGTAGTGTTTTCTTTAGACAATTTTTAATGTAAACAGTTTTATGTTATTAATAAAAAAAGAATATAAATTAAAATTGCATTTAATTTTCGTACTCTTTAATTAGCATCAGACTTTAAGATAATTCCAATAAATCTTTAGGCCAAACCAATGGCATCACAAATAAAGAGAATTTTAATTTGAGGCGTTTTTAAATGTGCCGATAATTCAATAAATATAATAATAACAATAAATATAAATATAAATATTATTCGGGTATACCTAAACATATGTTTATTATGGAAAATTTGTAACTTGTGTCAAACTCTCCCATTTGCTAAGTCGAGACCATCCTAATGTGTTGGAGCCAAAGCCATAAGTGCTTCATTAATCACAACTCGAGTCGGAGTTTAGCATTCCAAAAGCAAACGCATAATTTTCTTTTGAAGTGATACCTTTACTCTGCCCTATAAACGATCATTTTGCTAATAATGGTACAAATTACAGCAATTTCTGTTGAGATGGATGGGCTCGGCTTTCATGTACACGTACATACTATAACTATACTATATATGTCTGTACGGCTATGACTTTCAGCTCTGTCCGTTCGACTCAAATTATTAACTAAATTAAAGGTAAATTACGAGTAACATAATTGTATGAGTATCATTTTAATAATTTCGGTTCACAATAATTATTTATTTTCGTTAAAAAAAAGTAAACAGTATGTAAGTAAAATATTTGTATTGCTGAATATACTGTGAATTTAGTGTTGCCAGGCGTAAAGAATTTCCCCCTTTCTGTACAAGGCTACAAGTCTCAAAGAAATTATCACAATGTACGTAAAAATTGAAATTCTATAAAATTTATTAATAATTTTTGATATTTTCTATTTAATTTAATTTATTTTCAATATAAAATTCGTATAATCTTTTAATATAAATTTTTTTATCTAAAATATAGATATTTTAAGAAAACGTAATCTTTAATTTTTAAAAAAAATTATAATGATTTATTAATGGTTTTATGTATATATTCATAAATATAAATAATTTGAATATGAAATGGAACATTACGCAAATTTGTTCTAATCCTGGCATCCCTATCCGATAGTGTCAATAAATTTACCGTCACCGTACCTTTCTATTGAATGCATTGTACTGACGGACAATAATGAACGACTCTGGTGAATTCGTTTACGAAAACAAAAGCCTCTCTTTAAAATGTATGATAATTTTATTGAATTGCATCATCGACGGGTGCCCCTATATCTATATATGCAAAGATGTGTTTAATATATTCGGTTTGATCTATCCTAAGCATGGGGTGGAAAAATTTATATTCAGTCTGAAAAGATTGTAAATGAAGGATGTTAGCATTGGCAAAGGCATGCCTCACGTGCCTGATGGCATAGCTTTTATATATTCTGTCACTTAGAAATGCAAGCAAATGTGCTGCTTTAATTCATACACTTAACAGGCATGGGTAAGTCGACCGCTTTCCCAATGATGATCCATATTAACTTGATAATTATCCGGCACTGTACTACACTGCAATACCGAAATTGCAATGCAGATGAAGAGGTACTTTCCATATAATTTCAAACGAATACAAGAAAAGCCACATACTGCTTTCAGCCTCCATTCGGCCTCCACCATCAGACACAAGTGTATCGTCATCTCAAGACAACGATTGACAAAATTTTTCGTGATTTCCCAACTATTCATTCACCCGGTTTTGTATATAGACAGTTGTGAATCTTTATACCGCCATTTTGATAAGTTTCTTCTTTAATCTTCTTTAAAGTATTGTGCTCATTGTTGTGATGAAATATGTAAGTTGTGAATAATTAGGTTTATGTGCATATTTAAAATGTTTATTGTTTAATTATGATGTAAAATCATAATGACGGCCTTAAAATGCAACGAATCGATTTTCAACATTATATTGAAAGTAAGAATTTGAATATTGATTAGTGATTAGTTGGGCTGTGTTAACCCATTTAAGTTACACCCCTCTTCCCGCAGACGAAACCCCTAAAATAATAATAGAATTATCATGACCACAAATAGATTTTTTCATTCACAAAAATGTACATTCCATTAACAACAATGCATTTGCTTACTGACAACAATAGGGTTATAGGATATTTTCTGTTCTTAGGTTTCCAGAGTCAACGTCATGTATCTTAAGCCCGTTCAAAACATCGAATATCAAAACACCAAATATAAAATACCTAAAACAAAGCTAAACAAAACAAAAACATTATTTACATAAAATTTATATAAATATTAAAATTGTTTTATAATTTCAATTTAAAACAGAATTTAATTAATTAATTTCGTTTTAAGGAAAACATCGATCATTTCTATTTATTATTTTAGTATTTTATATTTTCGATGTTTTGTATTTCGATATTTTAATACAACTCACGCATTGCCACTGTTGTTGTAAATGCAAACATTTGCAAAACGAAAATTTCATACTTTAAGTTTTGTTCACATATATTGTCGCTGTGCACAGTGCTTTAATCTGTTTAAATTTGTTATTCAAGTATTGTATACTTAAAACGTCAGTTTAAATTGAAATATCCTAATGTTTTCATGACATTTCGTGGGCATTGGAGTTTTAATGGGGTTTTAGTGGTGTCCAAACCCATGCTGTCTGTTGTCGGGTCTCCATCCCAAGGACCAATGCCGGACCAATGGCAGTTGTTTGTGACCTGTTGATGTTCGCGGAGAAACCCTAATAAAAGACACCGTTATCATGAAATTGCATGTTTCCCTATCTTTATCTACGATTTATCACGTTTCTTTGACATTTCCTTCCATCAAAATAATGCTGATGCTTTGAATCTAATTGTAGCATAATGACAGTCCTACAAATACCGTCGATAGGCATTACCTCATTATATCTCTGGGACTATGATTCTGTCAATTATATAACATTTCAGTTCTCAGACCCTCCTAAAGAACCACCTATAAATACATATATGTATGTTGATATGTACATTTTTAACAGACCAAAAGTAGCATCGAGCAAAAGGGGCACGTCAGTTGTGGGAGTCCTGCCTCAAGGGTCATAATGACACGAATTATCACAGAAAGTTTGTCTCATGTAACTGCACTGCAATTGCTCATTTTGCTCACTGAGTTAGTCGTGAATAAAGCTAACCTAAGGCAGTACTCTCCATTAGGACACCTGCACTTGATGAGGGCATAATAATTACTGGGATTGCCTATGATAATGGTACTTTTTTCCTTTCGCCAAATAATTCGCATACTTTCTCCAGACCCACCCTTTTAAGCGCATACATGTTAAGCAAAGTGTACTCTGCAATCATCTATTTAAATCATATTCCAGTGTCATTTTCTCCTATTTCATTGTCTATAGTTATGAGAGTACTTTCAAATATAATGGCCACAATAATGCGAGTCCATAATATTTCAGGTCACAAAAAGTATATAACAGATAAGAAATATGATTACGGAGTATCGGAGTATCGGAAAAGTGAGATAATAATTGTATTTGGGGTGTTATAATGTTATTTGATCATAGTCTAACTCGACACTGCATCTGCCAAATAATAAGAGATACTTTGAACATGACGCGTTTAATTGCCCCACAACAATGTGTGCGAAACTGAAGATATTTTAAACATGACGCGTTTAATTTGCCCCACAACAATATGCGCGAAACTGAGGATACTTTAAACATAACGCGTTTAATTTGCCCCACAACAATATGCGCGAAACTAAAATCTCCTTTATATTTGAATAAATAGGGAAAGTGCACGCATCGGGTAATTTCTTATATCACAGGCCCAATGGCAAGGAGTGAACCTAAACACTCGAAACTGCTTTTCGTTGGCACCCATTGTTTATGTCAGGGAAAGAGTGATAAATGGTTTCCTCTGTACCGAGACATGCATCCGCAATGTGAACATTAACCATTGCAGCAATGAAATCGCAATGGAAAAACTTATATGCAATTAAACAGAACTTGCGAATCGGGTACGGTGCGAACGGAATAAAGATTATGATGGACCTTCGCTCTGAAGCGTGATGCACGAACATGTCACTCAAATTACCAAATATCTAATATATAATTCTCTATATGCAACTCATGGAGACATTTTCATATTCTCTCGTCCGTTTTGATGCACATTACCACATTTAAAAGCTTCGGTGATGACCAACATTTACATACGCATATAATTTAGATAATAATTATTATGTAACATCACTGTTTATCTTTTTCCGTTTTAACCGTAATGTTTCCCAAAGAATTTTAGATAAAAATTTATCTTTAAATTTTTAAAATCACTTTAAAAATCTGGTTTTTGTGGGGTTTAAAGGTCTGTAAATAATTTTTTCTCTGTAATTTATATTTAGATTATAGTGATACCCGTTTTGTGTATAATTTTTGAATTTAATAACTACAAAATTGGGACGCGCGTGGAAATGTTATTTATTATTTTAAGGAATTCAATTCATAAATTTGTCAGTAATTGATTGTAGTAATTGATTACGATTTTTAAAAATAATAAAAATATATATTTTTATAGCGTAACAATTTTCACATTTTATATTTTCCCCCGTAACATCTACGAAAATATTAATTACGAATTTTAAAAATAATAAAAAATATATATTTTTATAGTGTAACAATTTTCACATTTTATATTTCTCCCCGTAACATCTACAAAAATATTAATTACGCGTATATTTATAATATTTAGTGATATATCATAAAGTCCCGTTCAAAGACCCCATTCCAAGTGAAAGTGTCGGACGAAATTTTTGATGAATTTTCGTGAGTTATTGCGATGTAATACCGCGGAAAGAGAACACATGTCATTCTCTGTGACAAATGCAAAGCCAGTATTGTTGTTTATTCAGTTAACACTGGCCTTTTACCCTGAGTTTCTCGTGCAGAATTTCCAATCTCAGCTACAATATCGCGCGTGAATTTGAGCCAACAGTTGGCACCCCCTGAATTCTATTGTATCCTCCCGTGCATCTAACACCATTGCAGCCTAACACTGTGGCGTTAAATTTGATAATAGAATCTGTAATGCTACAGTGTGTCACTGTTGAATTTGTGGACATTCGCGTAAATCCCCACAATTCGGTGATGGGGTACTGTGTGAGTCGATTTGCGAAAATGCAATGGTGTAGTATTTACATCAGCGATTGCATCTGTAAAGAATGGAAAGTGTGTATGTGTGTGTGTATGTGAGTAAAGGAGGCTAAAATGACCTCACAATTTGGTGCAACAATACATTATACAATACATTATAGAGGAGTCGATATATCAATTGTAAAACTGTGGGCATTTTTGACATAAATGATATTTGACTGTTCATGACACTCACACACACATTGGCTTAAATAAAGTATTATTTTATTGAAATTAGCCTATGGTTTAACCAAAAATTATCAATTGATTCTTTGAATATTCTTTATGTAAAAGCACAGTGCACGGCGAACACAACATTTGTCCATTTCCCCACGCATTCGTCAGCATTCGTCAGCCCGCAATTGAGATAATGCATATACCACTGCCTCAATCAGTGTAATTTCATCTGTAGGATACTATTAGATTATTGCCATTCTGTGGCAACAAAAACGGTTGTGTTTCTCTACTCTTTTATGATGCACTTAATGTATACATCATGTTTTGCTCCATGAATTCTTCTTTAGCGTTTGGATGTGGGGATGATGATGATGATTGTGCATCAGTATGATCAGTCCGTTGCATAAAGCCGTGCCTAATGCTATAATAGGCATTTATGTCTCCTGGAGACTGACCACAACTCAAATTGATGATCATTGTTGGTGGGGTGATGACCTCAAATCGCTTTCAGAGGGTCTATATATTGGTAGGAGTAATGCAATGACGGTCATCGTCATATCTTTTCCCTATTATCGAAACTATACTAAACCATACTAAACCATACTAAACTATACTAAACCATACTAAACTATATGCTTTTTTATGCTTCCAACAGTTTCACTACTAACAGTGGGTCTATAAGAGTATATACATACTGAAGTACATACTGAAATGAGTATGGGTATGGGTTATGCCTGCGGATGTTTGTCATTAATATTTCTGCCGAATGATGGACTGAGGACGTACGTGTTCCCACCAAAATGATTATTACTGATATTTCTGACTCTGGATAATTGCATTTCTTCGGATGCACCCCTTAACAATTATGCAAAATTAATGCACACTCAAATGCCAGCATCAATAATAATTATATCGTCCACTAATTTGTGATCCTTGAAAAAAAGTATTTTTCTCTTTGTCTTACATAATTTTATAGTTATTGCGACAATTGCCACCATTGCCATTATTGCTACCATTGCCATTATTGCTACCATTGCCATCATTGCCACCATTGACAATTCGAAAGAGCATTTACCTTATCTCAATCAAATTTAAATCCGACCCCAAAAGCTACAAAATCCTAATTTATTCATACGTAACAAAATGAAAAGTCAAATGTAATTCTCATTGTAATTCGCCTCTCGAAGTCAAATGAATGTTTTCAAAAGCTTTCCTCACTAAACTATTGTCATTTTTAAAAAATATACTCTATAATATTAGTGTTACTAATTAATGGTAAAAATTTCATTAATCATTAACTGTGTAAATTATGTCATTACATACATTATGTCATGTCATTCAAATGAATATATTCAAATTTTCTCTTCAAAAATTATTATATGAAATTTAAATTACACATACAAATATATCATTTGATGTTTTGAAAATTCGCGTATCCGTGGAAATTGCAATTTCTTTGCGAAAATGTATTTATAATAATGTCGTATGAAACATATCAATTAAATATGATTGTAAAATATTTGAGTATTATGGACTTAACTCACGCTATTGAATTATGAATCACAATTAATAAAATGTTATGTGATATTTTTGGATATTATCATATTTAATGATAATTAATTGGATTCTGATGATATTTATGATCAAATAAAACGAATTCATTGAGATTTTGCTTTTAATTTGAAAAGGGCAATGGCATAATAGATATTTTGTATTCATATTCTATTGAATTTCAATATTCATTAAATTAAACCTGTTTTAATTGGAAAAATTAGAGTTGAAAATTTTTTCTAAAGTAATTTTATAATTAAAAAAATTAGAAATTATAATTAAAATGTGAATTTTTAAATATAATCATATTCTAGTATCGAATGTAAATTATTGCATTTCAATTTCAAAGAAACATTATTTGTTTCATATAAACTGTAGTTTAATATTTTAGGAAATATATTACTATTTTAAAAATTAACTAAAAACTTTTGGCGAACATCTAGTGAGTGAATCTATTTAATTGTCACTGTATTCTGCTTTCTTGTATGCATTAAAATATTGTAGAAAATAAATTTTAACCATTAGCAATTGAAATGAAAAATTATAATTTAATTATGATACAAAATTATCATATTTATTAACGAATTTAAATATATATTTCAATGAAACAGATAATAATAATTACAATTAAATTTATTTTATATGCTATAATGCTATAAATTAATACTTCTGATAATTTTATACAATTAGCAAAAATTAATTACACCTTAAAATTAACTGTCGGTCGTTACTCAAAGAGATTTTTTAAAATAGTAATTAAGATATAATTTTAAAATCTAGCATTAAATTTACCAACATGATGAGTTAGAAAATGCATTGGTAAAATATATATAGTTGGCAATATATATGGTTCTTATAATTTTATAAATGAATGTAATATGAATATATTTAGCTTAAGTATTTAGCCATTCACAGTGAGAGGGAGAAAATAACAGAAATGAGTAAATTATTTTCTTTTTTATTTTAGTTGCAAAATCATAGTTTAATGTAGAAAATTTTATTTTTATCAAAAATAAAAATGTGCATGTTTATTGATCTTATGAAAGCATTACACTCACTTCACCAGTGAAGTTATGTGAGTAAAACTTTGAGCATTCATATAATTCTCTCTGTACATTTGTAATTTTGATTCGGTCGCTGTCGACTCTCTTTTCAGGTCCCGCGAAACCGAATTTAATGTATTTTATTTTAAGCAGAGGCGGTCTGCAGTTAGAGACACATTTTCTTCGATATATTATCGCACTCTATCATAAAGCAGAATCTCGATTCTCATGAAATTGCTGCTTTAATTTAACGATACTTTTAAGTTGGGTCCGTTCTAACGTTTCACCATCGCAAACATTTTCCTCGGAAAATGTTTGGATATGATGGATATGGGACTTTGGGACTTGAAATTGCGAAGTTTTCTCAGTGAACATTTTCATCAGTAACGTGCTCATGTGGTTTATAAAAACTTTTCAAGCATCGCCACTCATGATGAGGATGCTGTAAAAATCAGAGCGTAGAGTGCTTTTTATACCATCACTGTTATATATGTGTATATATGTTATATATGTGTGTATATATATGTTATATATATATGTATGTGTGTGATGCGATGGTCGGTGATCTTTTGTAGTGGCAATTTTACGGGCTGCCACTGTAGGTGCTCATAAGTCTGATGGATGAGGCATGATATCGATGGCAAAAGCGTCACACGCGAGAGATGAGACATATCCATTCATGTGAACCCAGTTTGAGATACACGACTTCAATATATGAATAATGCCTCTGCTCTCTTATCAAATCTGACTTTTGATAACCGTGGATTTAAAGTTTTCCATAGAAAAGAATAAACTCATATCGTACTAACGAAACAGCATTTGCCGCAGTGTAATGCCAGTGTATGCCACAGATATGTCATCAAATGGCACATATAGAAAAACTATATTTATATAAATAAAAGTATCATTTCTTATATCCCGAGTCATGTATAAATACAAATATATATATATACAGATATATATATACAGATATATATGCATACAAATATATGCATTTTTAAGAAAATTGTTCATATCCCAAAGTTCACCATAACCAAAACAGGTTCCTCTATTTTAAAAGTTTTTATCAGAGGGAGAATTTTTTGGCGCTTAACAAATACCATATTCATTGCACGTACAATATGAGTATAGTGTAGACAGACACAGTCATAATGTAGATTTCTTTTTAGTGTCTCGTCTCCTCTCCTCTCTTATATAACTATAGAAATATACGATCACAAAGTTTTAAAACGTGATATTCTTCATTCTAAATTCATACGTCCCTAGTATATTGTGTACATTCGTATATACTTTTAGTTGCCTTTATTAAGCGTCACACTATATCTTCTAAAATACATTTCGGGGTTCATACATTGAAAAATTGGCGTAATACGTGCATCCCTCTCAATCTAACACCGTACCTCATCTCATAGTATCATACGTGACTTCTGCACACTGCTTTTAACTTTTCTCTATTTTCTCTATAAATATAATATCGACAAAAATTACTTTTTTCTCTCTCTTCTCTTATCTCGTGTTATATTAGAGTTTTCAGCTGAAAACACTTAATTCATTTTAAAATTTGTCTTAATTAACTTATCGCAGAATCAGGAAATATATAAAATTCACGGCATCATTAATTTAACCGCATTTAACCGCAGCACAAATTATTTGTTATAACGGATTAACGAATTTCACGTTTTGGCATAACTCATGTTTCATCAGCCAAATCCTTTGAAAATTCTGTGAAAATAAATATAAATATAAAAGAAATTAATTTTAAATGATTATAAATGTGAAAAGATTTTTACCAAAGGTTTTGACCGTATTAAAACTTAAGCAAAACTAAACATTGCAAATCGCTTTAAAGATACGTGAATCTTTTTCGTCATTAAAAAAATATTTAATGACAAAAATGTCATGTGAAAAAGAATATCAAATGTATGCTGAAATAGTAATTCATAATACGATCAGATTTTAACAGTTAATTAATTTTTATTAAAAATATGAATATTAAAAGAATG
>LBFL01010522.1:0-18989 GCA_000988845.1 Hypochthonius rufulus
AAATCTTTCGAAAATGTGAGATTCGAAAATCCGGGCGCACACCAAATTTTACATTCAAAGGTATACCAAAAAATTTATTATTTATTTATTATGGATTAAGGAATGTATTGCAATGAAATCTGAAATAATGTTTTTTTTAACATTCTTGAACTTTCTTTAAAATATTTTTTCAAAGACATGTTTTATTATTTTAATGGTACTTTTCTAATATATGCTTTTATTTCAGATCACAATTTTTTCAATTCGTTTATTTCTTTTAACGTTTAAATTTGCAAAATAAAATGATTATTTATCAAATTTAATTATCTATAAATTAATATTGTAAAGGTTTCAACAAAATAATTATATCTACATTGTATCATTGATATTATTACTAATAATTTATTACGTTCACAAATATAGTGAATTGCGTAAGCGAATTTTAAAAGTGAAAATTGAAAAAATTAATATAATTAATTAAAATTAAAAGCATTCACCTCGCATTAATGCTAAACAATTGCATTCTAAAATTGAAGAATTATATAAAAATAAAAATTACGTGTGAATATATATTTGATACATGTGTGTACACAGTGTATCTCTAAAAATCTTTCCGAATCAAACAGATCAAAATTTATAAATTAATGCAAAAGATATTCAAAATACTCTGTTACACTAATTGTTTATTATTATAAATTATTTGCTATGGGAACATGTGAAAAGTTTAGTTTACAAAGAACGGGGCGGAACACTGACATCATTTTTACTATAAAATCGATAGATTATGTCACAATGAGTGCGGAGCACCGGTTTCTTACTATTTTAAATGTTTGCGCCACGAGATGCTACCATAAGTCTGAAGTAATAGAATGCATGAATAATATAAAAGGAAAGTTTTTAATTCGTATGATTATAAAGATTTTGGCCCTTTACATATACAAATATATACAAATGATATACTGAATCTATTGACACGTGATAAATGTTTATATTTTTGCATTTTCTACAATTAAAAGACACATTTCGATGCAATTAAATTAATGCGTTAATAAATGTCGAAACAAAACAAAAAGAAAATACCAAAAGAAAAGGACAATAAAATTGTCAATGATAATGACGATGAAAGAGAAGAGACTCCGAATGACATACGAATGCGGTTTGAATTGGAATTGAAATGGTGTTGTGAGGCCATTCAATGCCTATTGACACATCCAAAGGAAAGAGATTTGCGTTTGGATAATGCTTTGAAATTACTTAATAATAAGAAAACACCGATTATTAAGAAACGACAATTGATGAGTCATATTTTAGGGGATTATCGTTCCAAAATGAATGACGAGAAAATCAAACATCAGTTTAATAAAAATAAATGTAAAGTTAAGTCTTTTACTACAAATGATAACACTTTAAACGGTGTTTTTATAAAAAAGAAAATTTCTAAAGAAAAAGTAGAAAATTCTGATTCTAATTGTGATGCTTTTAAATTTAATTTTTAAAATAAACATTATGTTATGTTAATATTCGTAATAAAATTTTCACCGTTTTTAATCATCGAGAGAATCGATTATTTCATTATTTCATTTATTTTTATAATTAAAATTTAAATATAAAAACGAATTTACATTAAATTATTTACATTAATGAACTGAATATGAATATAATATGCAATGAAATGATAAAAAAACGAATACGTTAATGATATATACAAAAAATGCGCATTAATTAAAGATAAAGAAAGTGTAAAACGAGAAAAAAAATAGTATGTCTGTACAGTGTAATGTGCTAATACAGTAATTTAAGTAATGCCATATGCGTGATTAACACCCTATAATGAGGTATTACTAATTTCACTGAGTAATTTACTCAAAACTTTGCACTTATTATTGAGTCTGCAGTTTTCTTTCTCATTTTTGCCATTCTGTTCTTCACTTAACTGCAGTTCATACGCAAGTTTCTCATTCTCCTTTTTTAGATTACTCAATAATTGAACCATATTTGTATCACCGAAATTGGAATTTCCCTGTGAAAAGAAAAGAGATGCTTTTAATGAAGAATTTGATTGATTAAACTGACACTTTATGGCATGATTAAGTGTGTGACAAATGCACTAAAAGAACAGTGTTGATGATCGTAATAATGCATGAGAGTCATTAACCCACCTCTTTACTTTGAGAATCATTAAGACCCTCGTAACGTGAATGTCTTCCGTTGAGATTCGCATCCCCTGAAATAACGGCAATAAATGTTAGCACATCATTCCCATACTATTCCCATACTATTCCCACACTATTGGCGTAAATTTTGACACAGACCTGTGCATGAAGTGTCATCATTAGACTGTTGCTTTTCACATTTGCCTTTTATGTGTGTTAAAATTTCGTATAATTCATTATTCATTTGCTCTGCTAAATTCTCAATTAAATCATTATCATCGCTCTCTTTTTCATGCCCAAAACAGTACATCACCAATTTCTTGATCATAGTAAATATAAGAGTTTTTACTTTTTGGTAATTCTCATGTTCTGTATTAAATGACTGTACAGTGATTGTATAATCGATAAATGATGCTAAAAAACAATCAAAATAATGCTGTAATTTTTCGTTTTCATCGAACTTTTTCCTGTTTTTCCCCAACTGATGAATGTCGCTCTTTAAGCATTTATTGATAGTGATTTGTTCGTGGAGATATTCTTCGATATCTTTGATGGCCTTTTCATAAGTTTCCCGAATCTCAAAGGCCATTCTGTCCCTATCATTAATCAACTGATCGCGTTGCATTATTTCTTTTGCTAATTGATCTTTAAGAGCATCGATTTCCCTCATGAGTTCACCTTCGGAAATGGTTTGACTCATTGATTCGTCATCAGCTTCCATTGGTGCATCCACAAGAGTATCTGCTATTGAAAAGAGTGTATGATAATGTAAATGTTTAATGACGCTTCCATCATATAATCCGTGAGAGTATTGAGGAGTCCGGTACGTACCAACATCCATGTGAGTGGGTGCTGATAACACAATTCTTTTACTTTTCTCAGAATTGCTGCTATCGTCTTCCGAATTTTCATCTGCCCATAAACATAGTAAGAAGCTTATGGTGCTAAACCCTAATGACAATTTTTTACTGTATCTTACCCATAGACGTGTCATTTCCTCTCCTTTTTAATGCCCGCGAACCCTGAACGTTGCTACTGTTACCAGTGGTGTTACTCTGGTCCAATTCAATAAAATCCGAAAGCCATGAACTGCTACGGCTTTGTCCGTGATGCTTTTTATCAATCTTCGGGCTCTTCTTTTCTCGGGACGACACCAATTGTTGTCTCATACTTTCCAATTCTGATAGAAGTTCATCATTATGATCTTTAAGTTCCTAACGGATGTGAAAGTTATTGTTAAGCTTTAAACTGATACAATAATTGTATTAAATCTATAATCGGATTTTGTACTTTATTTTGTATTTTTATGGAATCAATTTCTTGGACAAGTGAATGATACTGCTGTTCTCGAAGAATTCCCTGCATTGAGTCGAGTTCCGCAAACTAAATAATTAACACGGCCAAAAGCAGAAAATAAATATGTGAATACGGCTCTGAACAGTGATTCTTTAACCTTTTTCTTTATTGCATCCGCATCCTCCGCTTGTTTTTGCAAATCAATGCACATCTTTTGCATTTCCCAATGCTTTTGGTTTAAGTGTTGAACTTCTTTCTCGAGGCGTACGTTTTCCTGTGGGTAAAGAATAAATTTGCTAATGGACATGTCTCTTTATCTTCGATGAGAAAAGTTGAATTTAATTTCTTTAAAGAACCTGTTCCAAAGCGGCAATTCCTTCCCTCAGTTTCGTTTCCTGCTCCTGTGCTGATGACAGCTCTTTAATGATGTTTTGTTTGAGATGAAAGGATTGCGATACTTGTGTTTCTCTCTCTTTACGTAACTCTGCTTCGAGTGATCGTATCTGTTCCTGATATTTCTTCTCCAATAAACTATATAATAATAAAATAATGCCAAATATAACACAACGTATATTCACATTCACATGTAATTCACATATAAATAACCATAAAATTCTATGTTACCATTCAAAGAATATCCCGTATCTTATTTATAGAAAACTATTTATTAGTGCAATACTGTGCTGCGCTGGTATTAGAGAAATACTGTTCGATCGGTTCGATCGGTAAGAATATTGAGACTCTCGAAAATTGCAAATTGTAATTTACGACACTTTAGTTAATACATTTATTGTATACTTTCAAATGACTAATTTCGTTGGAATCGCTCAGTTATGTGAAAAATATCTGAACATTTGCTTTAGTGTTAAATTGCCTTTTGTATTGATTTGCAATTTTAGTATTGATTGGACCCGCATTTAGTGTACTGTACTCACTTAAGTTTATTCTGCGATGACTCTTCTAACTTTGCATGATGTTCATCGACGTCCTGTGCCAGAAGATCGACTCTCGCATTTGCTTCTGCTATACTTATCCTTAATCTATCTCTTTCCACTTTCGTTTGTTCGTAATTAATCCTTAAGGAAATGATGAGATTAAATTAAGGGTTTTTCGTTTCTCGCAATAATATAACCAAAACATTGTCATGTGTTTTTATATGCTTTTGTTTCATATTTTTACTAAAAACATAAACTCGATTCTCGGCAAACAAAGAGTGTCCTCTGAGAACAGCTCATGCAATATTAATAAACACTCTCATATAATGCATAATGCATCAGTTTCCTGTATTTTTCCTAAGGTTTCGCATCCATAAAACACCGATTATGCCATTGTTCAATAAAATATAATTCCCTCACTTTTTGTTATGTTTAAGTGACTTTAATATTTTTTTTTATATTTGAATGATTGTGATTTTGTTTTTATCAGCGTATGTCAAGGAAAGCATTGACCCTAAATATGTTTACCTGAGTTGAGCCAATTCATATTGGAATGTCGAAAGCGAAACCTGTAAATATAACAACACAATTCACCACAAATCCATTGTATTAATTAATTAGAAATGAAAATATATACAATACTCACCTGAAATAATTGGGAATTAAAGTTGTTTGTTGAACAGAGCTGTTCTTCGAGAAGAGATGATAAGTCATGGATGTTGATCCGCATTAGCGAATTGAAACCGAACCTCTGATAAATAAAAATATGTATAAAATAATATGTATATGTATATGTATATATCTATGTACATACATTATATATATATATATATATATATGTATATTAATAGTTATATTATACATACATATATATGTATGTATGTATAATATAACTATTAAAGTATAATGCAATTATTAAAATTTATAAATTGTGTTTTCATCAAAAAGACAATAAACATTATTTGCAACAATAATAATGAAGATTTTTAATAACATTTTTACATCAAAAATTAAAATTCTTTTGATATCTTTGAAATCAAAAGATAATGTTTACATTTAATCTTTAAGAATAGAAAATGCCATAACTAATAAATAGAGATGAAACAAATCTTTTCATAACCCGTTTGAGGCACAAACACGAGGCAATCTTCAGTTGTAGCTATGGTAAAATTTACTAGAGAAAACTAAAGATTGATGCAAGTGTTAGGTGCTTGAAACAGGTTATGAGAAGATTTGTTTCATCTTTAGTAATGAGTTTATCCGACCATAACTACGTGATTAAGATTTTGCTGATTTATAATATTGAGTCACCATTTATAACATTAATGCAAAACATTAATCAATTAACGGTATGCGAAGTTCGGCAGAATGAGAGCATTGACCGGAAACATTAGCATATTATTCATTACGTATGCTAATTTTATATATGATTTAATGGATTACTCAAAAAAATTAAATTCAATTAAAAGTGACATTATTGTAGATAATCCATTAATATTTTATATTAATTTTTAATAAAACATAACTAAACATGAATCTAAAATAAAGTTTCATCAGTAATTCATTATTTTCAATTAACTTTCGTTAAATTTTTCATATTAAAAATATATTATGATATACATAATAAAGTTAAGCGCAATCATCGTATAGGGTCATTGTTCTGAATGAACGAGATTTAAACACTTTGAGAATTCTTTAATTGATTTTTTCAAAAATTTCGATTTAAATTTTAATATTTTTATTATTAAATATGTCAGAATGTTTTTCTCTTATACAGTAATAAAACTCATAACTTTTATGGATAGTATTACATAGTATTACATAATTTATATCTGTCTTTTGAATGAATGACTCATAACTCATAATTGGAAATATTTGTGTGAAAATTTCAGAAAAATTTGAGTTATAAAATTGAGAGAACCGAATTCAGAATCAATACTTTTCTTATTATCGCGTGATGAACGAACGAACGAATGCACACCGAATGCACACCTTTTGAAAACGGATTTCGTATGAAAAATCATAATTTGTGATATGCGATGATATATCGAATACAGTTTAAACTATATTTTACCATATCCATTATTCATCAGATTTTCTGACACATCAATGACAACAGAGCAATGCGATGCAAACGACATTTATCGAGAGTATACTTATTTAAGGATTTGCGATCGGCAATTGTTAAATTACATCGGCTTTCGCGATATCCTCATGAGTATTATCTTTTTGGGTTTTGCGTTTAAAACGTCAAAGAAGATGATAATTAAGTCCTTTTCTATTCTTATTACTAAAGTCACTTTAGGGATTTGATTGGTCTCTCTGTATTTAGCCAATTTCAATAAATTACTACTTTTTTATATCAGTACTTTTTTCTCTATTTTCTCTCTGAGAACTCTTTGATCCGACATAATCCAAAATGTCGAGAATTGTCTATATCTGAATGAATTTTCTTGAAAAGAGCAATAAATTTGAGATTTGGTGGTGTCTCATGAATCGCGGTACTTTATTCCTCATCACATATTACGGAATTGATATGCGGCATTTATCATAAGACAGAGGTTCACCACTTTTTTATAGTATGCTTTTTGTATTCGCCACAAACCCTCAATATGTGCATATTGGAACAATAATGGTAGTACAAGGAGTTGCACTCTGCTCACTCTGCTTACATTATTCCCCGCTGAGGAGATATTTCAAATGATGCGGAGCATATCCTACAATAGACTTATATATCATCCGATAAAATGAATGTTCACTTTTGTAGAAATAAAGAGACGGGTGAAAAAGAAGTGCGTAATTTCAAATTTCCATCAATATAATGATCAACATGAACAGGTCATTGATTTTCGAGTCTCATCATTGATGCATCATAAATCTTTTCACTCGCCTCATGTCTGTTTGAGTCTCATATCAACTCAAACATTGAGGGTTACTATGAGATGCCGTGAAAAGGTCACATTAGGGCTTTCTACGGTATAAGTCGATTATAGAAAGAGCCGTCAGAGCCTATATTTAATTTTCCAGCTCTAGTGTTATATTATAAGTTGGAAAAAAGAGGTTGGATATTGTAACGCCTAAATAATGGCATATCAAAGGTTTCACCCATTGCCAAAGGATAGAATTCGGATTTCGACGGGCGTCGAGTCTCAGATCCTTCAGACCCTTCACCGATCCGTTCGACTTCTGAGTTCCAAAAGCTTACTCTTGATATATGCCTTTTCATTCAATATTTTGCCTCTTTAGTGCTCGTGGAAAATCAATAGTGTTTCTTATTCGATATCAACGAACGGCATGAGTGTGGCAAAAGAATAAGAAATGAAGAAAAAGTCATGGGGATTGTGAACCTTGAAAAAGAGATTATGTTCCGTATATACTATCGATTGTTTATGTTGGAAAACACTGCAATTCAAGAGAAAAATGTTTCATAATGTTTTCATCAAATACTTAAGTGTATACTTAAGTGTATCCTAAAGAAACGTTCAAATGCTGAGTTAAAAATTGAAATAAAAATCATTTCTCTCGAGTCAATTATTCACCCGCAAAGCCTCTCACTTGCAATACACTTATATATAACATGTATATATATATATATATACACACACGTTATATATAAGTATATATATATATATATATATCATTTTATGATAAATGTTAAGTCTGCGAAACACTTGTGCCTAACTTTAAGGCACTTTTTATTGTCACAATAAGATAAATATACGTTATACTTAACGAATGTAATCATCGACTATTCTCATGCAAATGAATTTCATATATTTAATGTTCGGAGTCACGAATGGGATCGCAATTTGCAGTGCGGGGAAAGAGTGCGAAACATTGGGAATGAATGGGAGAGAGGAAAAGGGAGACCATTTAGTTGTACACACATTGACTCTTCACATTAGTTACTTCTGTACATTCTGTACATCGAAACTCACGATGGGGCCAAAACCAATTCTATTTCGTACAGTCATTAGGCTCATGCGCCGTACATGAAGAGTCGGTGCGGACGGAGACCGTAGAGAAGAGTATTGAGTTTTGTAAGTGCTGTATGAATCAGACTCTGCATGATGCATGATTATGCTCTCTCCGCTCTCTCCGCTCTCTACAGATGTGGCTTTTCATTTTTATATATGTTCTGTGAGAAAAAATTCTCATTGTGAATTACTCATTTTTGGAATACTCAAATGACTCATTTTACTCATATATTATATTATATTATACTTTTGGTTATAAATTTATAGTCATCACTCCTCTTGTGGCAGACTCATCTCTTATTAAACGTTCAGCTTAATATAGCAGTTACAAGTGACGCATTTCTAGTGTTGTGTTTGTATATACATATATACGTATATATACCTCTTATATGATCATTATTATCCGTATTATCATTGCGGAACAGTGTAATACGAGTAATATAAATGTTCGTGCATACTCTACGTTTTGACTCAGAACCTCTGACTCAAGACTTTTGACAATCATTACTATCATTACCTTTAATATTTCGATGGAATTGGAGAATCCGAACGATTCCCACAGTTTAAGAACGTTTTCAGCGTCCGTATAACTGTAAGAAAAGATATAATAAAATTAATCGATTTACAAAAATGTGTGAAATTAAATGAAATTAAAATAACTTTATAATGAGAAAATATTTGGCGATAAAATGTTAATTTTGGTTTCGCTCAACTGAATTGCGGCATAAGATAAGGTGAGACCTGAATTCTTTGCATAGTTTATTTAGCACATGCGACATACCATAGTGTGAGACCCTCGTGAGGGGAGTCCACAATATGACCCGTGGGATCTCATCTTTAAAAATGTTTCTCCTCTTTGATAATGCGTCACAACAGTGAAGTAACAACAAAAAGAAACTAAAAAAGTATAAGAATAAGAATAGAGGCGTCATTGAAACTCTGCACACACTGAACCCGATAAAAATGACTGTTCTCTCCTTCACATGGATGTGAAGATACTGATCTCAAAGAGGAGAAATGAATGGCTGATGCATTATCGCACAAGAATAATGTCAGATATTTTTTCACATAAAAATAGCGCTCATTTAAACGCTCTTTTCCCACTCTCATCCCCGAAACAGCATTTTTTATTTCATTCTTTCCTCATTCTCTTCATTCCCCTTATTCTAAAGAGAATGTTTTCAAGTATTTTCAAAGCATTTCTCAATCATTATCATTATTATATAACAGTACTTTTTACAGTGTCATGTGAGAGAGAAACTTAATAATAAATTGTGGTGACACAACGTGCGTGATCATATTATGGTATCGTAATGTCAAATTCACAATATATATAATCCGGAGGGTCATGTTTGTCACTATCGGTATGGCACTATAGCACTATGTAATTAAAAGCTCATTTCAAAACATCCTGATTTGAGTTGTGTGTGTGTGTGTGTGTGTGTGTGTGTGTGTGTGTGTGTATGTGTGTGTGTATGTCCTTAACACAGACACAGGATGAACTTTTATGAGTTACTATCAAAGAGAGACTAAAATGAGATGTGCTGATATATCAGACTCTTTCACTGCGCTTCACTTCAACTTTAATTTAGGCGTTCGTTCGTTTGATACTAAAATAAATCAATACTGTGATACTCTATAAATCCTATACGTACGTTGTGTTCCAACATTTCATCGATTTTGTAGTGAGTACTTTTGTATATATGTATTATATATATAAATTTTTCATGCAAATATAAGCTTAACAATCGAAATCGAACGCTAACAAAAACATTTACTAACTTTTAGCTTTACTTTCCTATGAACGAAAGAGAAAAAATGGAAATTTTTTTATTTTTACGTAAAATTACATGCGACTATAGGATATTGCGCTTTGCTTTATATGAAAATCTAATTTTACTAATTCCGTATTGAATTTCATATGTCCCTTATGAGGATGTTTAACTCTCAAATCAATTTTGGGAAAGAAAATGAAAAATAAATTTCAAAATCTTATCAAAAAAATATGGTATAAAATCATTTAAATGGTAACAACCATTACATTCAGTAATATTAAATAAATTATCTATGAAATTATTTATAAAATTATTTATAAAATCATTTAATTTGAAAATTAATAAACAAAGAGTGTCTTTTACTTAATTTTTCTTAATCAAACAGATCATAATCGTAATCGGGTTAATGTCCGATATAAGTTATTGCCTTTTAGAATTGAAATGTCATTATTGGGCCGGAATTTTATTCATTTACTTTTTCCAATTCAAATCCCTGATATTTTCTTTTATTTTCAACTAAAGTCTATAGTCTAAAATTTCATGAAAAATTTAAATTGAGTTCAGACGAAATAAATAAAAAAATAGTGAATTGAAAATTTTTCAAATACCCTTTAGGGTTTGCATTTCGAATATAGCGTCTGAATAAAATGAGCCAAATATATATACATATATATATATATATATACACTTTAAGTTCACCAGAAAGTGAAACACCATAATAGAGAACATGAAATTACATTGTCACACTACTTTATTCTATTTTATGGACCGTACTCTAATGTAATTGATACGGTGCATTTGTCAATGTAAATTCATATTTGAAAAATAATAATAATGCAAATATATAATCCTAAACACAAAAAGCACTTATGGTGAAACTAATTCTAAAATTATATACGAATAAATTGATATTTTTTATTCTAAAAAAATGTCGACTCACATTAGGAACACCATCGCAACAATGCTAATGCTACACTATAACAATCTCTAATACTGACATTTGTAATAGCGCTGCAATTTAGTGGTACAGAGTTAGTGGTACAGCGTTAGTGGTACAGTGTTAGCGGTACACTGTTATCATATGAAAGGCAATTTAAGCGATACGATATTATCGAACCGAACGGCGAAGTATTAAGTATTGAAAAATAGCGTAACCTTAAATCTTAATCCATGATCATTTACTTTGAGTCGAAATTTTGTAGAAGTGCAATACTCGGAGATTTATAATAGGAATTTTCATCCCTTTTTCCGTTTAAATTGCCAATTGTTTTGCCCAAAAAAATTTAAGTTTTTAGTGATGTGTACTATTTTTGTACTATTTTTTGTAATGCTTATATATTAAGCCCCTAAAGCTTATAATAAAATAAAATAAAGACATTTAATGATTCTTTGTTTCATATTTCTCTTCATTTCTCTAAAGTTTCGAGTCTAATCTAAACATATCGACCATTTTCTAAAAATACATTATAAGCATTTACGTGTCCCGACATCGCTGCATCACAACTAATTATGATTACATGAGATATGAGTCATGTGAAGAGGAAAATAAATTTGAATTAAAGTTTCTCGAAAAGTTTAAGTATGAATGTGAATTTTTGGATTACTTAAGGCATCGCTGAAATACAAGAAATATACACAAGTAATGTACATGATTCGCGATGTACGATAAAGAATTGCATCGGATTTAATTAATTGCTTAATTAGGCTGTCGCATTCAAAGCAACTTAAACACTACATAAGGAAAAGGAACGTATGCCAATCTTGAAACAAGTGAAATGGTCACATGCGAATACCAAATACAGGGAATGAAAGAGGCCATTCTCAACGATGTGTGTCTTTGATGGTCCCATTATTCTTTGGTTGGTCCTGACATAAGTGTAGAGCAATCGATAATATCTTTTCTTCTTTAACATCATATAAAATATTCTAAAAGTTCAGCGCCTTTAAAATGCATGCCTCCAATAAAGTGAACGTCTCCAATCAATAAACCCATAGTGTCTCATATAAACCGTTTACAATAAACTTCCCTTCAATTTTCACTCCTCACTCTGTAATTCACTTTTAATAGCGTCATATAATTACCTCTTTTTTGTTTGAAACATTTCTTAAATCTATTATATTATATATTATTATTTAATAACTCTGGAGATTAACATTGTCATGTGAATAACACGCGTAAAGCATAAATATTTTGTCAATCACTTTATTATTTTGCTTTTTTATTGCATTTAAATCAATATAATCATATAGAGAGGCATTTTTACCGTGACATTTAACAGGTTAATAAAACATTCCGTTATGATCAACCACTGAACCTATAAAATGGTTCAATTGAAAAGAGCTATTTATTTGTAACATTGAAATTAATAACGTCTCCACACAATAAAAAAACCAATAAGAGAAGTAATTCCGAAAATGTTTCCCCCGAAAATCCCAATTCTGGGAAAAGCATCTCCCGAATTAAACACCATCGAACAGAATATTTTCTAAATGTTTCCTTAATCTTTATCGGTCCTCCTATTGTAGTTATTCTATTGTAGACTCTACTGTAGGGTACTGTTATCGTTAGGGATGCTGTGTCTATGGCATGGAGACAAACAAATATCATTTAATTTAATAGAATTTTATTTAATATAAAGATTAAGGAACTTAAATATACTTAAATATATATAAATATATATAAAACGTTTTGAATAATGAAATGCATTAGTATTGTGACGGAATTGGGAATTCTTTTGGTATATTTAAATATCATTATGGTAAAGACCCGTTATGCGTAAAGACATTCATTAACTGAAATCACAATGAACAAATGAAATTGTGATATTTTTCTATTCTTTTTGCTCCATCATCAGCAATTGGAAGAGCAAATATATAACAACAGAATAACCCTTTATAACTCTTGTCTCATAAATCAACGTAATGCAATGCAAATAATGGCCTATCACTTTGTGTCATTAATTATTACTTATCATTGCCGCGTACGGCCGCAGCGTGTTTTGCTTCCAACAATTATTCCAATATATGTAATTATTTTCCATTGAACATGATGAAAATATATAATCATATGCATCCAAACATCTGATGCATTTGATTATACACTCTATCATTTTAGTATACAAAATTATATACAAATGTGGTAATCATGTATTAGAGTGGAAAATGGTAGCAAATTTTCGATTCCATTCCATTCCTTGGAAATTCCATTCCATTCCCTGGAAATTTCATTCCATTCCATTGGAAAAGTTTCAGATCTTCATTCACACCATGACATAATATAGAATGGGAATGACATAATAATGAAACATAAGATGATATTTATAAATTTACAATTTTTAATGCATCCTTTAAACTGTTTTTATCAAAAATTGAAAAATCTAGTAAATTTTCAATTCTATTCCATTACACTTAGAAAAAATCAATGCTTTTTCCATGTCATGAAATAAAATTTCCATTTCACCGGAATCCATTTTTCAACTCTATCATGAATCATATATGTGTGTATCTCTTTTAAATACGACAGAATTTTTACCATTCTCCATATGTACATATGTAATCAATATAAGAGGGTGTTGGGGTTATAGAGGTGTTTATTCTGGAAGATTTTGCTGTATTACTTAATCATATACAAATATTTAAGTAAATAATTTATGGAACGTAAACTGATTACAAATGAAATGAATAGAATTGAATATTTGGATATTCAATTTATTTTTCTCATATATAAAACTTTATCAATAGACTCACAATTGTCAGTGTAATGCAATGTTCTCGATTATGTCATTCGAGAAAATCTAATAAAAAAGATTAAATGTATCGATGATCGAATTGGATTTAATGCAATCAAATCAATCGTTTATAATAAAAGGGATTAAAAAAATATTGAAAATTTAAAAAATATGTTCATAACACTAAATGTAGCATTTCTCAAATTAATTGGTATTTATATTACTGAATATTACATTTTAAAAAACCATAAATTTTAATTTAATGGTAAAACTATAATCAGAAAAGTGTAAGAATCATAAATAACTTTATCATAAAAATCACAGAATCGGTGTCAATGATAGTGTTGACACAATACGGGGGAACTGATACTGTGATTGTTGATTGAATCAACAAATGAATGCAATAATAAGTCATATTAAATTGAATATATTATTAGTCTTTTATCTTTATTCCCCGCATTACACCCGTGCCAATCTGTAGCATATATATATACATATATATATATATATATTGAGGTCGCGATAATTGCATTATGTATACATCCTGAAACGGTTTAAATTACAATTAATTAGTTAAATCCGATAGTTTTAACTGATAAAAATGCAAATAAAATTCGATTCATTTACTTTCTTTAAAAATTACGTTATATAATAAATTAAAATAAATCATTGAATCGAACTCTAATGGATTAACCGTGCAAATTTCTCGTGGGATTTCGGAGGTGAACTCAATTATTGCAGATATTTAAACACGTGAAATTTCATTTGAATTCATTAACGGGAGAGTTAAAAAAAACTGCAATAACATGTGCCAAATTTGGTTATACAGGGATGCCCTAAATTAAATATCCCCGTATTTACATCAAATGTTAATATGGGGATACTTAATTTAGGGCTACTCTATACATGTTAATCATTTACAACTTCATGAGTCGCAATTTGGCGCTGATTCAACAGTGTGATTTAAATGCATTTATATTATATTAAAAGGATTTTACATTCCTTTTGAGTTTACCGAAAATTAAATACAAATAATTATTGTTAATTCAAAAACTTTTGTTAATTCGAAATTAAATGATTAATTATAAAAATGGTGAATTTAATTATGCAACGGCATAACTCAATAAATTGAATCAATTAAAGTGATGAATTATTCAATGATAGTTAAAGTCATTTTTATTCGACGCAATAAATTTTATTAAAAAACGTAAAACGGAATATATTTGACGGTTAAAAGATTGATTACAGCGGTCTGAAAACACTTTACAATTGAACTAAAAACATGGTAAATCATTTATTAATTCGGTGATTTATGGAGCGTAACGGTATATAAATTGAATTAATTTTTATTTTATTACTTAAAATCATTGTCAAATAAAAGAAATTCTCAAATAATAATTTACGAAATAAATCGTAAAAATAATTTACGACACCGGAAATGTCATGGGTTTGTTGAGGTGTGAGTTCTAAAACCCAATGGCAGTATCAAAAATTCTCTCAAAACAAAAAGGAAAGAAAAAATATAAAAAGGAATTCACAATTCGGGTTATACTTTAAAAGGGCAATAATTTTGTTGATAAAAAACATTCCGATAATCTCAAGAGAAAACGACGAAATGCATCTTTAGCCATTCTTTAGAAAAAACACCAAAAGATAGAAAAAATTCGTGGTATCCTCAAATTTTATTGGCTTCAGTGCCCCCGAGGATTTTATATCTAAACTTACGATGTCAGTTCAGCGATTCACAGTAATTACAGTATTATTTCAGTGTAATTAAAGTCTTCTCAATACAAACATATTTCCAGGAGCAATAGCAATTGATTAATTAAAGTTTTTTAAAAAAATACTTTTCCAAAAGTGATGATAATGACAGAACAATAAAAATCTCATGAAATAAATGCCATTCTCATTCACATGGCACTTTGAAAAAAATGCAAAATTAATACAATAGAATTGACAGTGATGATTTGTGTTATTAATTAATATTAATTTTGTTTTTAATTTGATTTCTCTCAGAAAATCAATGGTAATCCTAAACGATTTGGTAGAGTTACAAGAACCGGGAACATATGTGACAGGGAATAATTCACATGTACCAATGCATTTGCAACAGCATCATTTCGCTGGAGTCGGATCACCATCACTGCATCACATGGGAAGTATCGGGAGAAAAGTTAATAATAATGGGACAACAGGACGATCATCATACCGACTTTCTACATTCCGACCATTACATGGTCAACACACTGATCTTATCAGGGAGTGCATTGAGGATCGACTCGTTACAGGACCGACTTACGAAACCATCGATCCGCACCATTTAAGGTATTAATGTGAAACTAAATAAAACTCAAGGATAATGTATTTTTTGATACTTTTCATTTAATGCATCCCTAATGTATCCCTTAAATTTATCTGCTTTTTTCATTATATGCCCATAATAATGAGCGCACTCATCAACACGCACGCATCTCCCCGCAGGGGTATTAATAATCTGAATTACTCTAAGATAAACATTGATGCGTTCACTCGAGGCTATGGGATTCACGATTTGAGTCCTCTGCAATCAGATGATAGAGCAAAGAGCATGATACTCAAGACTTTTTATACTTGAAACTGCTTAAATCAATTAATCATTTAAATCAATTAAAATGTCTATTTTTAGTCATTTAGGATATTCCACTGATTATTGTACAGCGAGTGGCAGCGGCTGCAGCAGTGGAAGCAGTGGAAGAACTGCCGGATGCATCGAAACAATTTTGCCCGACCCGAGGTGCTACGGTACGACTGGACGCGGGCATAGCGGGCATAGTGGAAGAGCGACTGATTACATTCCCGTCCATCCTCAACAAAATAATTCAATTTATAACTCAACAGTCAGACAAATTGATAATGATGATTCATTCACATTTTTTACCGGTGTTTTTACTATAATCTCATTGATCAGTTTTGTGATTAATACTGTCGTAGACACAGTACTGTGCTATTTCTTACATTATTATGAGTCAGAGCGATGGTGGTTTATAGCAACAGCCGCTTTCACGGTAATCCCGGCGATTACTGTCAACGCCTTTAGCATTAAATGGTTTGTGCATTGTATTATTTAAGTATTGTTTCTAATGAATCGAATTGTTTCATCTTTAATTAGGCATATACAGGATACGAATAATAATAAATTCAATATTCCATTACATAATTCGCAAAATTTAGGCATTTTGGGATGGACATGTAAGATATTTGGACATTTGTTATTAATTGGACCCATTCTCAGGTGCGTTCTAAATTCTCTCACATAAATTTTAAATTTAAAATCTATTTACGATCTGTAAGAAATTCCACAAGAATTTAGGCAATAAAATAGACTTACAAAGTCTGGTGACCTTTGAAATAATATAACAATGGTATGGGAGTCCAGAAATTAGGGTCAAGAGGTGGACATATGAAAGCGGAAATTTAAAATATTTTTTCAATACCATGATACTTATGGACTCCCGATAATATATATTTATGACCATAGTGTTGTTTACAGACCTGAGCACCCCCGGGACTGCCCTCCTACTGACAGTGGGAGAGGTGAGCACTTCACACTAATCCATCCCATTCTCCCTAAGGGCATCTCACTTAATAGAATGGTCTAAAATCAACTCAATTGTTAAGCTTCTTCTTTAGTTGATTCTTAAGATGTATGATACCCCAAAGCATCACTACTTTTGTACATATTTATCGGTATTTTTGGGCACTCATGTGAACTCATGTCTGTATGTATATGTTCGATCGTGCATTTTATTTAAAAACACGGGCATCACTTACATAATGGATTCAGAGAATTGTTACACTCATTCATTTCTTTATATTTCTTCGCTAATCCATCATATCCCTTCATATTCAGCAGGAGTGAGCATTATTCTCTTAGTTCTTTAGTCGCTTGTATCTAATGGTGGTAATGTACTGCTGACATAGAGTTGAATCAACTCATTCGGCAAATTTCGATGAGAGTATTGTGCTTATTGTGCAGTACAACAATCAATAAGAGCAAAAATTCACATATCCAATGGAATGGGTCTGTAAACAGCAATATATTACTGCGGCTCAATGGTATGGTCAATGGTATGGTCAATTTTGGTCAATCGACAAGAAAAAAGTTGGCCCTATGTATGTGTGTATATGTGTGGTTTAATGAACTAAAATTGTAGGGAAACAGCAGTATGAGAGGCAATAGAGTGTGAGTTATTAATGACATTAGTCGATTCAATCGTAATTATTACTCAGTTCAGTGATGATCCACGAAATTGAAAAATATTTCGTGCGTCCATTTTCATTAATATTATCGAAATTGAAATTATTAGCGTATCACTTAATGTGTTTTATTCATAAATTCATTGATCCAAATTTTTGTATTCAGAGAAACGCATGAATTATCGATTTGAGAACAGAAAGAAATTAATATGTGTTTTTTCATATTCTAAAGGCAAAAGACTATTAAATTTGTGCGATTCGAGTGTAAAAATGATAGATTTGCAAAATGTAAAATAATTGAGTTCTTTTAATATATTTCAGAACTCACATATCATAGAAATTCCTGAATTAATTCAACCCTATGTATGAATGTGTAGATTTTAGTGAAAGTCAATCCATAGTGACATAAATTTTTTATAAGACGATGAACTTTTTTAAGTGCGCACAGAAATAATTCATTTTTATCATATGTGAGGTAAAAAATTATAATAATAAAGATATGAGGAAAATTCAATACAAAATTAACTATTCATTCGTGTATAATTTCAATGATTATTATGCTTTTTTGGGTTATATTATGGCAAATTTAGTCGGACATAATAATGAATAATATTGTTATAAAACATGTCACGTATTATTGAGTTTCAATGGGATCAGCTAAAATGATGAGATTCTCTCGAATCGTTTGTTTATGGACGATACAATCTAAAACAATGTTATAAGTGCCATATTTTTATTCTTATTTTTATAACAATCAAAATGATGCACTTTCAGATATCACTGAGAGAATATGTGTTTCGAGAATAGTGAAACAAATTCACTGTAAAGAAAGAGATGTCACAAGACCCTTAATGCACATGAGATTTGCATTTGCATTTCTATTCCATTACATCGAAAGACTCACTTCATT